>JAIPMN010001860.1:29061-47573 GCA_020650975.1 Apostichopus californicus | reverse complement strand
AGGCTCCTACGCCTATGCCCCTAGACCCCTCCCCCAGGACGCAGATCACTAAAGTGCTACCATCGGGATGTCGGCCCCCCCTTTCTCAAAATCCTGGATCCGCCCCTGTTTACATATAGTTCTTGTTTCTCTTTGGACCGCAAAAATAGTGAGATAAGGGAACAAAAAATACCAGCTTACTCTGGAATGTATCCCAGGGCCCTATATGGATAAGCCTTCCTTACGGGATGTCAAAGGCCTTATAGATCTGCTTTATTGGCTCCAATTATAGCACGCTATAGCTATAGGAAAGTTTTGTGATTACGGATTCGACCTGCCACGGTCGTCAATCGACCTCTGGCTCTACAATTAGCCTGCATAGCTTCTTAACACAATTAGGCTCTTTGTGTAAACACTGTACGCTGTATATATGTTCATGTCCACAGTGTAGTTAATCATGCAGCATTCACTCAGACTCTCATAAAAGAAACAAAACATGTGGCAGGCATTGCAGACTAATTGGTAAAAAGAGGTCATTTTACGACCAAGGCAGGTCGATTACGTAGTCTGAAGAAACTTTTCTATGATAGCGTGCTATAGTTGGGGTCTATCTACAGCAGAACTTTAAGTTTGGGAAAGGTGGATCTGTACAGACGTTCTTCAGCATCTTTACTATGGGTTGTTAAAAATGATATCGCTGATTTATTCTTTACGGAGAACTTTAATCCATCAAACTGCAATTATTTGGTACTGTAGAAATATTACAACCCTCTATGGATAAATGATTTTAATATGAACATTGGAGCAATGGGTTTCGTCATGTGTAAGTTACATTAATTAATTAATCAACCCACCCACCCACCCCATCCCCATTTTTAATTTAATAGTCCACATTTGACTGGGTAGCAAACAGGTCGTTTCGGTTGCAGGGTACATAACAATAACGGTGTAGACTAATGTTACAAAGCAATTAAATTGATACATGTGGTGGCAAAACTAAATCCCTCTGCCGGGATGGTGTTGAACCAAAATGTCGGCATAGCTTTTCAGTAAATTGAAGCAAACTGGCACCCCACAGGAACTATTGCATACCTCAGCCTAGACCTCAGACTAGAAACCAGAGTTATAGAACTATAGTTAATGTGTTCTGGGGACTAGTAGCTAGGACTAATAATACAGCATGGTCAGTTAATTGCACAATTTCGGTCAAGAAGGAAACATGTTGTACTTTCTATAAGCGGATAGAGATCAGTTGGGTCCGGAGAATGCGGACCATGTTGAATTTAGAGGAATTGTGTCCACTAAAAGTTCAACATTGTAATTAATTACTACTTACAACAGCAGATAACATATTTCATTGCAAAGATATGACTATCTTATTGAAAATGATACTTTTGCTGCATTCAAGTAGGGTTGTAACTTCACTTCTGCTAAAGGCTTGTAAATATGGGCTTACATTTTGTTGTCTCAAACTGGAGAACGATCACTGTGTGTGTGCTAATTAGCGTCCATCCTCTATATAGCGAAGAGCCTTAACAACCAAGTTCAAGGTCATATCATAGGTCCCTGGGGAATAATATTTACACATTGTAATTACTCAAAATTTGGTCATTTTTGTCAATAGGGCCCAAGTATTGACAGATAGGTATTGAAATGAGGTTTCCATTTTTTAATTTTTTTTTTTATAATTGAGCTAATTAGATATGTAAATATGCAAATGAGGTCATTATACATACACAGTACTTTCCTTTGCCCATTTGAAATTATTTTGATGAAATCTGCTGGACTTTTGATAGTTTGATGAATTCAAGACATGTTATTTTATAAGTAAAATATAATTTGATGTTTGAATGTGAGGGATATGACTGTTTTTTTGACGTCTTGTTAAATTTTCATTCGCAAATAAATTTTAATATTTTACAGGCTACCCAATTTAGGGTTTATATCAAAGTTATGGTCTCCAAGCTGGTCAAGGGCTCTTCTGGAGTGATAAGTAGAGGCTGTTGTTCATCCACATCATATTTGGCACCTCAGTTGTTGCTGTAACTGGAACAAGGGTCTAATGAAAGGCTAATTAGTATGCACATAATTAAAAACTTGTACAAACAATACACAAAAAAGATACACAAATTGCTTTGACTTTTGAAATTTCTTATTCAAACTTCCAAAACCAGTTCATTACCCTCCCCTCAATCATATCTACTACCAGGTTGCTAACCCCTCCCCCTTATACCCCCTCCCTCCCCCACATGAATCCCTCCCCATAGCAACATCTATGTAATGTGAAAGTATATGCTCATTGTAAATAGATGTATAACCACTAGTCCCAATCAAGGTTACAACAGTAAAGAAGGACAATTTTCGACCAAAGTTACCCCTCTTTAGTACTATGCCCTCCCTCCCCACCCCCACACTCTTCTTCTCACTTCAGAAGTGGCAAGCTCTGCCATACGAGAAAAAAAAACAATATATAGCTGTGAAATTTCCAATCATATTTAACCCTATTTGCAGCCATGTCTCCCCTCCCCACCATGTTCCCTCACCCCTCACATAAAAAAATACTAGAAAGAATAATATGAAATAAAATGTATAAAAAAAAGTTGAGGCAATTTGACTATCCAGACATCACAAAAGATGGCCCCAAGGAATTTCACAAACTGCAAGAAGCAACAAACTAACCTTTGTCTCCCAAGAAAAAAATGAAAAAAAAAAATTAGAGGAGAGAATCTGTCATGTTTTTGAACATTCGAGGTCGACACCATGTACAGGTGTGAACACTGATCTACTAAACAGAACAAGAAAAACCACGATACCGCCAAGTAATCAACAACCCATGCAGGGAGAAGAATATCGCAACAAACCGACAGGTCATGCATCTAAGCCCCTTTTTGTTAGAAGCATTTCCTGCAGAAGAAGAGAGTGAAGGTTGTTCAAATTTCAAACTATAACACGGGTTCTGTATGATCAGCATAAGAACCTATAGACAGACAAACAAAGAAATGTGAGTGAAAAATAAACAGCAACACAATAATTCTCTCATCGGCATGTGGAGGTGAAAAACTAATTTTGAATTCGAATTTTTTTTTTTAGGTAACTTTGGAAATTTTGACATAATTTGATAAGCGATTGGCATAGCAATTCTGAGTTGTAAAAATTTGAAACATGATTCTAACGGTCTTGTGGAGAAATGACTAGGGTGATAGCGTGCATTCTAATCATATTGAGTATGGTACCTATAAAAGCACTCTGGCTCAGTCATATGAAGTCTTATGTCTTCTCCACATGTAAGACAGCCTGTTTTGATTTTTTTTTGGGGGTCCTTACACACACTACACTGTTTGCGGGTTTCAAATTTTGTGGGGCGCTGACAGTGCTTGTTTGACAATCGATTAACAGCGAATTGTCTTAGGGGGACATCTCTCAGGAGGTGTGGAACACACAGCTGCTCTGCGAGTGCTAAACGAAATCTTTTGTGTAGATTTGCTGAGCTCTGCTCTGTGTGTTTCAATTTCCACAATGCAAATGCATTCAAAATTGCTATGTCAATTGCACGCCAGAAGGGCTTGAGCCACCACCGTTTATATCTTCGAACAATTGGATGGTAAGACAGCAGTTGATCGAAGATATCAACTCCGCCCATGTGCGCATTGTAGTCACAAATTATGGTGGGCTTCTGAACTACTTCTGTTTCACGTGCACTACCTTTCCTTATGGGGCGGGTGACCTCGGTGAGAGAATTACCATGCACTGTCGACAGACAAAACACATCTCGTTTGTCCATCCATCTACAGGCCGTCATCTTATGGCTCTTGAGGAAAACCGAGTGACCTACCTCGACCTCAGTCTGTGAAGACTTCGCTCGCACTGGCATGTGTTTACGATTCTCTCGAACCGTCCCCACAGCCAATGTGTTGTGACTGAGTAGGTGCGCCAATAGCTCAGGGGACGTATAAAAGTCATCGGTGTATAGTCGATGACCTCTCCCTAAGTACGGACGCATCAACTCATTCACAACACGGAAGTTCAAACCTTTTTCCCCTATGCCGCCTGTGTACAGATCAAAGTTCAAACAGTAGTGAACCTTGGCATCACACAAAGTCCACACCTTCAGCCCCCACTTCGTTGGTTTGTCCTTCATGTACTGAAGAAAGCTGAGACGACACTTGGTACCAATCATCATCTCATCGATACTCAACTCCCTACCTGGACTGTAGTGCTTCTGAAAGGACTGGACCAAGGAATCAAGTAAGGGACGGACCTTGTACAACTTGTCACAGAACCTTCCATCAGCAGTCTTTTCTCCCATCCTGTTATCTGCAACATGCAAATAACGTTGATGCTGCTGATAGAGAGAACGAGACATTACTTGACAATACCATGGAGTTTCTAGTATCTGATGAGTAGACCAGTATTCAGCAATGGAGCTCTTGTGTGTGAGACCCATGGCAATAGTCAACCCGATGTATGCCATGAGAGATTCTCTGGTGACAGGAATATAAATCTTCCCACCACCGCCAACTCTGTTGACCCCCTTTTGGGAGGCATAAAGATTAGTCTGGTCGACTAAATTTTTCAAGACTGGTTCAGTGAGAAACAGTCTCAAAAAATCTAGCTCTGAATTTGCCCTTTTTGCTGTTTGTGAAAGACCTTGTGTCTCGAACGCAAAGTTGACGTTTTCATTGATGAAAGGCTGTATGGGGGAAAAAAGAACAAAAAATGTGTCAAAATAAGTTTTGATATTATATGAATAATTGCTGCTGAAAGAAATAACATGTCATGTATATAATTGGTCATTACTAGTCACTTTTGATGGGAAATTGCAATTCCTGGTTGAGATATTGCTACTTGAAGGAAGAAAAATATTCAGATCTGTTGATTCAAGGTAACCCTGTCAAGAAACAAATAAGACAATTATTACACAGTTATCCAGCATCTTGTTGATTCACTGTAATCCTATAGAAATAAAAAATGAGAAAAAATTATTCAATAAATATTCACTACGTCTTGTTGATTTGAGCTAACCCTGTAGAAAGGAAAATTAATTTATGTATCTTCCAGTCATACCGAATCTTCGGTGAGGTCCTCATATCATGATGAGTCGAGGAAACCCTGTAGAGGTAAAAAAAAAACGTTCCCATAAATATGCAGTCTTCAAAACGTACCACATCTTCTGTGAAGTCTTCCCAGAGCCAGTCCCCGCAGCAGTTGCTCCTGTCTTCATTATCCTCCACAAGTAAGGTCCACTTCTCGTGGGCCTCTTGGGGGCTGAGCTTCTTGTTGTAGCCCCCAAGGGCTGCCTTCCGTGCTTCGCAGCGTCTTTGGAAATCAGCACGAGAAGTGGCATCTAGTGCAGGTGGAGGAGTTGCAGGCCTCTGTGGTGGTGGTGGTGGGGGCACTGCTCATACCGGGGTCTTCACTGGTCGACCCCGGCGTCTCTTGGGGGGTGCTGGTTGTTGCTCACCAGCAGTGCCAACAACTGCTACGGGGGGAGGTGGTGGAATGGGCAGATCTTCCTCTTCTACAGTGATATTCTGCAACCATAAAAAGGTACAGAAAAAGGTAAGCTACAACACACATATTTACTATACATTACAAGGGGGGATGAGTTGTTTGGACATCCTTTTCTATACAATTCCCATTTTTTTGCCATGAACTTAGTGCCTTGTATGCAAATTCGGAAGAGTCCATATGGCTTATGGGGGTGAACAGCCTGTATACTGTAGCACTGGTTTTTATTATTATGCATTGGGGTGGACTGAAACAACAAATACTTTTTTCCTTTCAGTTGCAACAGGGCACCAACCCAATCAACTTGATCATCCTAATGTTTTCAAGTTTATTTATCTTTATCAATTACGCCTCAAACTAGTTGACCGACATGTAATACAATGGTACAGTCCTGCGTATCGATGAGACATATAGGCCTATTGTACTACTACAGTACAGTACATGTACACACAATACATACAGTGTATGGCTTGCCATATCAGGATCTCTGAGCAACAAAGAGGACCTGGACGAGTTTGTTGCCTCGATCGAGTTTGTTGCCTCGATCGAGTTTGTTGCCTCGATCGAGTTTGTTGCCTCGATCGAGTTTGTTGCCTCGATCGAGTTTGTTGCCTCGATCGAGTTTGTTGCTTCGATCGAGTTTGTCTCGATCGAGTTTGTTGCCTCGATCAAGTTTGTCTCGATTGATTTTGCGGCGCTATTCCGAAATGAAAATCTGTGAACATGGAGCGCACGCGCCCTAACTGCATATTTTATATTCGGCCTGTGCGTCTCGTTCTCAAAATGCATCTATTTTCTGTGCACGAGTTTTTATGGACTCATAGTGCAGCTATAAGAGCATCTAAAAGAGCTTCGTGTGAACCTTGAGAGTCAGCTGATTCTTCGTTAGTACGAAATCTCGAGTTAACAAGTAAATCTTTAAGATTTTGGGCCCTTTTGTAGTGCATTTCAAAAGCACTTTTGAAACATTGGCACTTAATCTCGCAACACGCGGAATTATCCAAACTGTTTCCAAAAGAACCGTTTCTAGCCTACAAAAGGGCACAGAAAATAGATGCATTTTGAGAACGAGACGCACAGGCCGAATATAAAATATTCAAAGGCTATACTACTGATGAAGCTCCTCCTTTAAAGTTTGAGAGCAGAAACCGGTCTAGTTGGTCATAAGAACCTACGCTAGTCTCTCCTACTATTAACAGTAAACTCAGTTCACGTAATAGGTGCAATTATGTTTCACCACGAGGAGCATGCTATAAGTTCATGTTCCTCGGGCCCTCCCTTAAAAATACTTCAGGTTCTTGGCGACTACGTTGCGTTAGATAGTGTAAACCGCCTACACCCCCTTTCATTCCGGTCATATGTGTTGTATTCACGGAACGTGTTCTATTTCTGTGGTAATTGTATTTCATTTGATTTCACCGCTGCAGTTAGGGCGCGTGCGCTCCATGTTCACAGATTTTTCATTTCGGAATAGCGCCGCAAAATTAATCGAGACAAACTTGATCGAGAAAAACTCGATCGAGGCAACAAACTCGATCGAGGCAACAAACTCGATCGAGGCAACAAACTCGATCGAGGCAACAAACTCGATCGAGGCAACAAACTCGATCGAGGCAACAAACTCGATCGAGGCACCAAACTCGATCGAGGCAACAAACTCGATCGAGGCAACAAACTCGATCGAGGCAACAAACTCGATCGAGGCAACAAACTCGATCGAGGCAACAAACTCGATCGAGACAACAAACTCGATCGAGCCGGACAACTAAATGATAGGAGACAACAACATCGAAGTGGACAAACTCGACGGAGACGACAAAATACATTGCCCTTTTGGCGTTCCATATCAACCGTGGTTGACCGAAATTCGATACCATAAAAATGCTCGAGTTGAATTGCTAGGGATTACTCACAAAGCGGAGACGCTATTGCTAAATTGTTTCTATGTAGCCTAGCGTTTCAGTGTGGCGCTTCTGGAGAGCTAAACTTCTTCTCTGTTGGGTGAGGCATTCGGGAGAAATATTTTCGTAACTCTGACCGTGTTTTAGCCCTAACTTAGACCGAAAAACGTCATTTTTTGACATATTTTCCCCAAACACAGAGCCATCTCTCTACATATGCATTTGAGGCTCCTGATTTGAGCCCTTGTATGTCTCAGCTAGTTTTATCGGAAAGGGTTAGTTTCACTGGTCTCACGATTTTTTTTTTGGAAAAAAGGGGTCAAAAGGTAAAAAACGACCGGTTTATGAATGTAAACAAATCTTTGAAGACAAAAAAAAGGCCGTGTGGCCCCCTCAGAAAAAGGTTGTTTATTGATGCAGGCTGTCTTCTGTGCAAAATAAAGCTAGTGGGAAGCTCTCTATAGTGTATTCCTATCTCGAGTAATGATTTTCTAAAAAACATTGTTTTTCAGTGTCCACATATATATGATACATTCGGTATTTGAAGGCGATTGCCACTTACATGTTCTAGCACCAGTGTGACCGGGAGGTGGAGAAGAGGGGCACTGATCGAGGGAAACGGGCATCCGGCAAAGCATAATTACACATGCACGCGAAGTCGTATAAAAACTGGCAAACGTGATGGAACTTATAGCATAAAGTTTCATCTAAGACCCCTGACCTAGACAACATTTTCAAAAGGGAGTGATCGTCTCCCTTCCTTAATTTAGACCCCTTCCACAACGGTCTTTGGTCAAAGTTTGTCCATCACCCCCTCTCCATCTTTAATTTTAATTCGTAACAGGTATGTGTAACCTATATTTTGTCAAAAAAAAAGGTTTGGCCCTCTCACACATAATCTAAGCCCCTATTTGCAGTGTGCAATAGTAAGTGAGCATAACAATATGTGAATAAATACAAAACAATAACGTAGAAAGCCTACAAAAACACTGATCTAACAAAATGTTTGAAACTTCAATTGCTCGGTAGTAGACACGTTTCTTACCGATACCCCAACATGTTTTGTGAAATAGCGGCCTCTACTCTTTTTCCTGGAACGCGTTACGTAGTAATGTAATCACCCATACCCAGCAGTTATACGTACAAAGGAAGCCTTGTGCATATCGCCGTGCGCAGTAACAGAAATTGTGCCGTTATATGCTCACACAGTGTCCAACCGCGGCAAGTCTAATCCAACACGAACACTATTGTCGACTCGAAACGATGGCCTCTGAATAAATTTGGCCCAGGAATTTGATGGATGTGGCAGCCCTGTGGTTCAGCCCTCAGTCTTGTCAAATGAACGCTGACCAGTGTGACATTCCTGATAGTGACACAAAAATACAAAATGAGAATCGGTTTCTGAGAATTAAGTCACAATGACAAGGTATGGCTAGCCTAATGTTAACTTATATTCTGTAACAGGCCACGGCTTACACTAACACTGAGTTAGGCTAAGTTACTAAGTATAGGAACTTATGTAGTGGTTAGGATAGGCTTAAGTTAGGTTAGAGTAGACAAGCATTACGATTATCTGTCAGGATGTATGGAATGTGTAAAAGTAAGTTGGCCTGACGTTTCGATCCTAGCAGGATCTTCAGAGGCTAGGATGTATGGAAGAAATATCTTCTTCGGTGAAAATGTGAAACATCCACGAGGACATTTACTCACCACATATGCGCTGAGAGGTAACTCAGGCCTTAGTATGAAATATGACTGCCAGTGCTAATGTACTTTGCAGAGCCAATTTGATTAGCAATAACAGAATTAGGCCTTTACTAGGCTAGATAAGAATTAAGACTGGTAGAGAGGTTATGCCAGTACCTAGTAACAGTGTTTGGCAAGAAACAATATTCATAACAATTGGTCTCAGCAAACAAATGACAGAAGTGCGTATCATGCATATTAATTATCACAAGTCTTATGAACAGGATTCTGATGACATCTTTAGTCAAGAGAATCGGCCTACTATGCTTGCAGCGCTCAGCCAGCAGGTCTTAGTACTTAAGAAGGGACGTCATAGATCCAGGTTCACAAGAATAATTAGAAGCAGAGCTCCTCTGGATCCTTTCAAGGTTCTCCTGTAGGTCTGGTGAGGGTCCCAGACAGTACAAGTACTTACTCAAATATATACTGGCCTAAGAAGACCTTTGGTGTAGGCAGAACAAAAAGACAAGTTTCTATATAGAGTGTACCCAAGATTCTGTTTCCTTTATTACAGATACTCTGTATATGCCTCTCCCAATTGAGGTCATGAGTAATAAAAACACCTAAGTATTTAATAGAGTAACTTTGGTTAGATCAACTCTCTTTAGGACATACTTAAAAACAATTTTTTTAAATTGATTTTCACTGCACATGAACAACTGAGAAATACATGTTGTAACATATGTACAACATAAATAATATGTCCAGAAAAACATAAATAATTCATGTATGCAAGATGAAGAGTCAACTGTATAAATGCAGTGGAGGAGACCTGACAGAAGCAAAAGCTTATGGAGATCAGGCCACCTTGAAGAAACCTAAATAAAGAAGAAAAAAAACTTGTAATTCCTACGGTACTCCCCTTACTCCAATAGACTAACTAATAACTCCACATACCCGCATACCCTCCCTCCCACTCCTGCTGAACTCAATGCCTCACCAACACCCCAACCTCTTAAAACAACAGAGGTAGAATATATCACAAATAGCTAGGGAAAAGATATGATTCATATTCTAATAAATACTCTTTCAGGGCTGTTTTGAAGGAATGAATGCTAGTTGACAAGCGAATTGTAACATCTAAATTATTCTAAAACTTAGGACCATTTAATCTGACAGTTTGTTGACTTGTAGAGGACTTAACAATGTTACAGTAGAATTTCCCTTTACTTTGTGTATCTTATACATGGACGTCATTTATCATTGTGAAGTATATAAGTAGAAAAATTGGGAGGAATTAAATTCCTTTTAAAGTTGTACATCAAAATTCCTAGCTGATATTTAAAAATGTCAAAAATACACAGTATACATAGTTCTGACAAAAAAAGTTGATGTGTTGTCACGGTAGTCTGCATTCACAATAAACCTTGCAGCACGCTTTTGAATAATAAAAGGCGATTAACAATCGAAGGGTAAGTGCTACCCCAAACAATAGCACAGTAATTCAAATGAGGCAAAGCCAACGTGTTATATATAAAGATAGTTTTAAGAATGTGAAGAGGGAAATGGGATTTTATTCTATAGATAATGCCTATGTTGATATTATACTGTACTAGAGCTACCTTTGGAACATGAGAATTCCAGCTAAGGTTCTTATCAATTAAAATACCTAGAAATTTTGTTTCTCAAATGGAAGAGATCTTCCTATGGTCAATGAATAATTCAATCTTCTGGTGGGGATGAAGTGTTTTGTTTCCTGTACATATAATGTAGCCTATAGTACTTACAACATGAAATGTTAACATAGAACATAAAATTAAGTTGGGATAAATAAACCAAGACCGGCAGGGGCTGTGGATATAACCAGAAATTTTCAAGATTATCCTTCTGAACTATTTTCAGAAATTCTGTTGTGGACTAGCTGAAACTAAAGTTGGGTTAACCTAATAGCTTCAGGCCTCAGTTGAAATCAACATGTGCAACTTGAATCAGTGTTACTATATTGTTGGCCTGTTGTTTTTTTATTTTCATATTGTGCTAACCTAAGTACATATATAAGGTTACTTCAAGTGGTAGCTGAAATTCAACGAACAGTATAATACCAAGAGATATGCTATATTTGATCTGTTTATTTTTATTTTTATTTATTCGAGGGTGGCTAGGCAAGCCATAGCTTATCTTCTTAAAGGTCCCCATTTACAAATATTGAATAAAAATTTGCATGACAAAAACAGAAAGGAGAGAATAATAATAAAACAAAAGGAATGTTGTTTCATGCAAAAGTAGAAGCAGAAACTGTAATGAACTGTAAGAACAAGTGATAATGGGCTTGAAAAGTTAAGGATAAGAAAAATAGGTGAAAACAATTTAAACCAACAGTCAGATTAGAAAAGCTATATAATGATATTATAAGATTATTAAACTTATAACACAGGTAAAACCACATGTAGAAATAACAAATTACATACATACATGCATACATACATACATGAAAATACTGTAGGTATGTACATCAGTACATACATACAAACGTACATACACATTGGGTGTAATATATAGTGAAATAAAGCTATAAAATGATTCAACCTACTGTTTACCAAATAGTTTCTTCCTTTGTGGTAATATATAATACTGTGTGTTTATTCACTCCATTGGGTTAGTATATTGGGTACAAATGTGACAATGGCATACAGTACAACCCCAACAAATTAAACAATGGATAAATTGAATCATTGATTCAATTTGATTTGATAACCTTTGGCAAAATTGTATTCAACTGTCTACTGGTTCAGTGTTACAATGGTTAGGTACATGTGGTCCAGTGTTTGCATCAAAATTGAACAGTGATTTCAACTTTGGAAGAGTCCTAATCGGATATTGATTGGACGAGTCTGAAAAAAAATGACGTTTGCAGTATAAAGTCAGCCCTGTGAAATATAGTTAAGATATATGTCACCACATACTGTATCACTGTCCCATCAATGAGGAAAAGTGTGCTCGGCCAACATTCATTAAAGCTAGAAGGTGTGTTTGGCTTGATTTGGTCTACAGTGCGAAACTTCAAAATACTTGACCATTATGAACAGCCTCAATCTGTGTAAAATATTTTATTATTGTAAAAGTTACATTTTCATTTGCTTTGATTTAATTGGTGAAATGAATTATGTTGTTATGTAAAGTAAGTGCAAAGCAATGTGCATACATGTGTATCATACATTTTAGAACATGTTGATACAACATAGTTTGGAGTGAAGTACCACATATCCACCCCTCCCTCCTATCCCAAATTATTATTGAACACTCTCTGCACCTTTGTTCATTTTACTTCTAGATTGCTTAATAGGTATAAGCTAACATTTGGTCAACACATCTTTGAAGATACTTGACGCATACCAGGGTGACTCTGCCTCAAGTGGTCATTTCATTTTTTTCTTCTTGATCATTCCAACAGCTCTGAACCTCAGCAACCTACATATGGTATCACTTCACCAATTACCCTCGCAGGCCCAAAACCAGAAGATCACCAACTCAGCGAACAATTAGTCGAGGCTCTCAAACCTCACGGCGTCTTTGAAAATGAGGAAGAGCTAAATCACAGGTGAGGTCTGCTGATATTTTTGTTGAAATACATTTAAAGAAAACTTATATCTTGTCTAAGTTCGAGCAGACTGTTAAACTTACTAACTGATAGAGGTACAGATATATTGGCTAATTAGACACTTAACCTGTCCAGGTTTAGGGAAATTTTATGCCCATAATGTATATCAGTTCACCTCTTTGTTATTCTTCATGATTAAGTATTGACAAAAGTAGGAGGGAAGGGGGGGGGGAGGGGGGAAGAATTGTTGTCACATGTCCTTGCTTAGGAATTAGGATGAGTTAATGTACAGCTGACAGTGTGTTTTGTTGACTATAGATGATGGTTTATACCCAAGTGACAGTGTAACTCAACTATTGGATAAAAGTTAAAACATGATTCGAAAGCTTCCGAGAGCTACATTTGTGACAACAGCTTGGACTTGCTTGAACTCACATATTTTCTGCAGTGAACACAGTCAACATGGTGCTGAATACATGATTTTTTGTTGGTTTGCTCTAATGATCTTGTCATATTTATTTGCTACAGATTACGAGTGTTGTCAAAACTCGATGGAATCGTAAAAGACTGGATCCAGCAAGTTGCAGTTGCAAAGAATCTCCCCCCAAGTGTGGCTGACACAGTTGGTGGCAAAATCTACACTTTTGGTTCATACAGATTGGGAGTTCATACTAAAGGTGTGGCTTTGTTCATTCAGTCTTGTTAACTATGATAAATATGTAGATGAAGTCATCTTGTTAATGGTGTTTATGTGTGTGTGTACTTCATAAACATAAGACACTATACCTCCAGCTCAACATACCCCTTGATGACTAGGTTAAGCCTGCCATGTTTGCTGTTGATGTTGTTTATTTGAATTACTTCGCAGAGGTCCTCAGGTTTCATCAAAGAAAGAATATTAAATTTACAGACTGTCGTCCGAGAATGACATTTCGGAAGCTGCAGTTGCAATTACTTATGAGCAAGTCGTCTTTCAATGATACAACATCAGTCACAAATAAGAGCTAATATATAACATTCATGTTTCTTTGGCTCTTTTTTTCTAAAATTCTGCTTAATGTTCACTCCTGTCACAAATATTTTGTATTTATGATTCTTGATAGTACATGACTGATATTAGCAATGAGAGTGTGTCTCTCACAAATGCTTATGTAGATATGTATACAGTATAAGTTAGTAACCCCTTCTTGATTCCTGATAGTACATCCATGCACCCCAATGAAATGAATGAAGTGAAAATGTATTGAAATGTTATAAACACATTGTGAATTAAATATCCACATTATGTAGGTATGTATACAGTATAGTATGGTATTCCTTTCCTGATAGAACATTGTTGATGTTGTGGATGAGAGAATGTCTCACACAAATATTCACATCTCCCTATAGTACTTTCAAAGCACTTTGAGAGATTTAATTAGTAACTAATGGGGAAAATATTTATAGAATAATAGATTACAAAATTTTCAACTAGATTTTTTTTTTTGGCCGTCTTACATATTCTGCCATTCAAAGTCAGATTTCTTCGACTGTGAAATTGTGAATATATAACTGCACCTTTCCCCAGGTGCAAAGGGATTGACTGCTTTTGTCTCAGGTGCTAAATTTACAGTTACTCTGATTGGTAGTAGGACTAACCATACCTTCCTTTCCATTTGTAACTGTTAGGTGCTGATATAGATACGTTATGTGTGGCTCCGATTCATATAGAGCGCACAGACTTTTTCAGCAGTCTCGTCGACAATTTGAAAGCCATGCCGACCACAAAGGACATCAGGGTGAGTTATTATTGTCAGCAACTTTGGGTCCGTAATTGCGGGTCGTTATTGACGTTGACGGAAATTTGAAAAGTGTGATTCAGTGTTTACAAGTGTGTTCCGCACTGCTGTAGTACTGATATTGTATGCACAGTATGTATTCATAGCTTTTAATACGCCACAGTTGATGCACAGTTAATACATCAAATATTGGAGGTATATAAAGGCAAATCGCATCACTACTGTACAAGTTTTCAAAGTCACAAGTTTCTTCAGGTTGTCATCTCGATGATGCATCATGTTCTGTGGTCCAGCAGTGGAGTATCATGTTCTAAGTTCCTGCTTGAGGGTGTAGTAGCATTTCGTTCCAATTGTTAACATGAAAATGAGAATGTTGTTTTTCATAAAAGTGGAATATCAAATTCCCACTCTCAATCACAACCCACACCTCAACCTTGTTGCCTAAACATGACTATCTGTTGTCATCAATGTTTAGTCAGCACCAAAACATAGCCTTCACAAAGAGTGTATCTTTGAAATATGTCTGAAATAAATGTGTACCTTTGTTCTTTTTCTCCCTCAGCCAGTGGAAGGAGCTTATGTACCAGTTATTAAGTTAGAATTTGACGACATAGAGGTGAGTCTATATTACCATATCCTGCCACCACCCCCCCCCCCCCCACCGAACCCCTTCTTAAAGTAGCCTTGGAGAGCAAGAAATTATAAAATAGCAGATGGATGGATGGATGCACTCATGGATGGAAAGATGGATGGATGGATACATTTCATGAAGCAGATCAGGACTAAAAGTGTCATAATATACTGAATATTAAGCCACTTTTCAGCTTTTGTGCGATCTGTTGTATTCCAAATCTCAGATTTTTAGGAATCGTGTTAATTATTAACTTCATATCTAAACAGCCATTGGTTTCAGTCTTCATGGGCTTTGATTTAAACAGTTTCTTTTGACCTGTTACTAAATTATTTTGTTGAAATGTTATAATGTATATTATGTATCTTGCTCTCCTCATTAGATGGATATATTGTTTGCAAGGTTAGCTCTTCGTACCATTCCCGAAGACCTGGACCTTACAGATGACAGTATCCTTAGGAACCTGGATCAGAAGTGTGTGAGAAGTCTCAATGGTAAGCACTTAGACTACATTGCTGGGCTTCAGAAGCCTCTGGTTTGTCTAGCTTGTACATGTGAACCATACTCGAAAGGTTAACAAAAGTCAGTGTTGTTGCTTATGCTCTCAGATACTCATGTAAGTGATGTAAGATCCTAAAATTGCAACTCAGAGATTGCAATATCCAAACTTACTATACCACAGGGATACATAAGATGGAAGGACTGCTACAGACCTTAAAATGTGTTATTGACTCTGTATGCAGTAGTAACCAAGTATTTATTGAACTCCTCTCTTACCTGTCTACATGTATGTGCGCTATCCATTCTACCTATCGTACATGACTGAAACATGTTAGCACTGTGTCCCCACCTCTTCCATGTGGATATTAGATACGAGTGCTCAGTGGGGATGCAACACTGTTAGGGTAAATCACTCCTTTAACCTCTGACCTTACCAATGCTGTTTTTGTTGTACGTCATTACTCATAGATAATATTGTATTTAAACCAAAAATTGATATAGATGAGGTCCTTGATTATAGGTGTATGGTGAAAAAAGTACGATAAATATTAGATGACAATTACACTAATCATGTTTTTGCCGTTTTTGCCTTGGCAGGTTGTAGAGTTACAGATGAGATACTGAATTTGGTTCCAAACAAAGAAACATTCAGATTGTGTCTTCGAGCAATCAAACTCTGGGCCAAAAGTAAGTGTTTTTATGATGCATCTTAGTCTTAAATATGAGTCATGTTCTGTTAACAGGAAGCAGCCAGTTGTGTTTGCAAATAAACAGCTTCTGTGAAACATGGTCATAATAACAGATATATAGCACCATTTGGTGACTGGCAGAAAGATTTGATCGGTTGTCTATGGAACCAATCATCAACACATCAGCCTTATCCTAAAGAAATATAGATGTACATTGTGGTAGGCTACTTTGCTGTAAGACTTGTGTGGAAGTTGTAATTACTATTAAACGGTAACACTAATAAGCAGCTAGTCACTTCTTTGAGAATGAAAAGGAATAACTCATTTCGTCCAGCGATGTGCAGAATGGTACAATTCTTTGTAGACAGTACTATCGCTGACAAGGGATAAATGAAGATAATTAATTTGTCACAAGTTTTCATATTTTATGCTTCTTCAATTTTTTTCACAGAGAAGGGTATTTATTCCAATGCCTTGGGTTTCCTCGGTGGTGTCTCCTGGGCGATGTTGGTAGCCAGGACTTGTCAGCTCTACCCTAATGTGGCAGCTTCCACCCTGGTCAACAAATTCTTTCTTGTCTTTACACAATGGTGAGTTTAGTATTACAGTAGTGCATGTGTTTCAATTGTTGTTTGGGGTTTGACCAAGAAAGGAAGATATATTGAATTATTTGAATGAGTTGTATTATTGGCTGTCTGCCAATTAAAAGCCACTTTTGTCTCTCTTTGTTTTTTTGTTTTTTTGTTGTTTTTGTTTCTTTGTTACAAATCTTGTAACTAGTTTATTTACAGTTAGTGCCCTCTTCTTGTTATTCATTGATATTCTGTAATGTATAATTAACTTTACCATTTAGTTAATGTGATGAGAAAATCCTTGGGATAAAATGATAAAATATTACACAGTACTGTTAGTGTTTAGTACCAATATGTGACAATAACAGAGTTCTGTCAAATCATGGTACACCACAACTGACCTTGTTCAGCAAAATGGAATTCTGCAAAACTCCCATATGGATGGAAGACATGTTTTGTGATAAGGAAATGATAACACCCTTTACATTAACATGTGAAGTTTTTTCATTAATTTGCTGTCTTTCTTCAACCATATCTTTCTCTGCAAGTTGATATTCAAGATAGTTTTCAAACCACTTCCTATCTTCTTGACAGGGCTTGGCCGCAGCCAGTTTTACTGAAACAGCCGAAAGCTGTGAATGACCTAAATGTTCCTGTTTGGGATCCCAGGGTAGGTTACATCTCCCTTCGATTATCAATGATATTCTGTATCGTAATGATTTTGATGCTTTTAAATCACGACAGTTTCTTATTGGGATCCTAGGGTAGGTTACAGTTTGCTCGGCTATAAATAGATAATATCTCTAGATTTAAAAATGTGTAAATATTTAAATCATAATGGTTGCTGTTTGGGATCTCATGGTAAGTAACATCTTCCTTGGCCATAAGGAGATAGTACCTCCATTATTAGTGTGGAAACATTTTAATTTGAGATCCTGGGTTATTTTACATCTTTCTTGATTATTTAGGGATATTTAATATAACAGGTGTTGTATTTAAATCTCATATGTTTGGGATTGCAGGGAAGTAAATGTCTTCCAGCTGTTAAACATGTCACTCACTATTGTGACCATGGCTGTCTGATGTATAGAACACCATATACCAGTTATATTATCTGTTACCTGCTCACCCACTGAAAGTTTCATTGTTTGAACAAATAAAAGCGTTAAATCATTTGCATGCACGGTGGGTGTGTCATTACAGCAGTTCATGGATTGGTTTGTATTGTCAATACTTCTCTCCACAGTCAAATATGCTCGAATGAATCCATTTGATTTATTTCTTTCTCATCAATGTCGTAACAGATGTTTAAAATTCTGAGAAAGACAGAAATTAACAGTAAACCTAGATCTATCAAACTCTCACAGCCTGCTCTATTTTGTATATAAAAATTTATGGCAAATTCAAGACTGGACATCCTGCTTCCTAATAGATCTTTTTTTTGAACAGTAAAAAGCTCATAGAATTTTGGAAGAATGTAGTTCAAGGAGCTTGAAGGAAATGAGTGAGAAGTGGATTTAAATTATTAAAGGCAATAATATCCCTTACAATGTCTTGAGATGTGGGGGTGGGGGGGGGGGGGGTAGGAGGGAGGTGGGATGTATTGTCCTGACAGTATTGGGGTTATGGTTATGGTCCAGTTGAGGATGTTTGCACTAGATACATTATT
>JAIPMN010001860.1:4432-29051 GCA_020650975.1 Apostichopus californicus | reverse complement strand
CTTGAGATGTGGGGGTGGGGGGGGGGGGGTAGGAGGGAGGTGGGATGTATTGTCCTGACAGTATTGGGGTTATGGTTATGGTCCAGTTGAGGATGTTTGCACTAGATACATTATTTGTTTATCCTCCTCAGGTCAACATCCAGGATCGTTTCCATCTATTACCGATCATCACGCCAGCGTACCCTCAACAGAATTCCACGTACAACGTCACTCAGTCTACCAAAGCTGTCATGGAACAAGAACTGAAGGAAGGTAAGGATGATGATGATAGTCAATTACTGTCCTATTTGGCTTTCCAAGGCATCTTGAAAACACGATAAAATTCTTTGACAGAATTGACATGATTGTAAAAGTTCATAACTTATGATGATTTCATACTTGGTGTTGCTGGTCTTCATTTTCAAATTGATTTCCCCTCCTCCCCCACCCCTCCTCTCCCACCCCTTCGTGCTTTTAACAGTACATACCCAGTATTTCGTAGGTCGAAACACATGCATCTCAGTAATATTTTGAGTATGAACTGTTCAGTCTATTTGTAAATGTGGGAGGTTGCCTTATTCATACTATTCCTTGTCTCAATCTTTGTGAAGAGAAGCATTTAATCATGAGTATGAGATTGTTTGCTAAATATCAGAATCGAATAAAACTAGCTATACAATAAGGAAAGGTATTGGTTTAATTCCTGTGTATAATGGAATGCAGAATGTAACCCTCCCATGATGTAATGCAAATTGGTATGGCACTTTGTGCTTATTCATGTTTCTCCGATATTAAAGTAAGTATGCTTTGATTAAGTCAGCCTTGTTGTAGGTTTGCATATATATGCTTGCTTGATAAGACTATTATCAAAAGAAAAGTTTTTTACACAGGTCAGCAAAAGCTGAATAATAACTGATTTTCTAAATAACTTAATTAAAAGTCTTATGAATGTTTAACTGAGATCTACGATAGATGTATTGTAGACGTAGCTGTAGGTGTCGTCAAACTGTTGATCAACTCAACAAGCTACTTGCCCTGATTAAGATCTTCAAGAGTACCTTTCTTCTGGAGCTGTTTCTCTCATAGTTTTCCTTTCCTCTTCATTCCAGGTCTTGGAGTCACTCAGGAAATTTTACAAGGAAAAGCCACTTGGGAAAAATTGTTCATACCATCCAATTTCTTTCAGAAGTACAAGTGAGTTTAATAAATTACAATTTTATAAATTTAATTCAATTCAATTTCATAAATTACATTATAAATTAAAAAGTAGCTTTATTATGACTGGTTTGCTTCATATTTTTTGATAATGGAAATACGCTGTAAATTTGGATAATCGGATATAATATATAACCATCATCATAGGTTACGTTTCTGTCATGTCGCAGTAACTGACTTCAGGTATTGATTGGAATGGGCCTGTCTGAGCTTTTTGGAGCACAGCTCTTTAAGTTAAGATGGTTTAAGAGGCTTGGATAATTAATTTTTGCTCTTCATTCCTAATGATTACCTTCTCCTCTTTGCCAGGCATTACATAGTACTCATAGCAAGTGCAGGATCTAAAGATCATCATTTAGAATGGTAAGTCTGCTATCAATTACTCCTCTATTATCACTTCCCTCATTGATCTCCATCCTCAATTCCCATACCCACACCCCCACCCCCTCTTCAAATGGAAGGTGGTTTGAAAATATATTGCACTTTTCTTCAGTCCCAACATTGAAATGTGTGAAAGAAGAAATGCAATTGTTTATTACCATATAAGGAAAAGTGCAAGGCTTCAAGTGATGGTATGTTTATCTGGTCTGATTCAAACATTTAGTGTGTAAGGATATCATACATTCCATCATATAACATGCACGGCTTCAAGTGAAGATCTGTTTATGCCAAATTGGTCCGATTCAAACATTTAGTGTGTTAGGATAACCTACATCCTATCATATAACATGCAGGGCTTCAAGTGTAGGTCTGTTCATTTGTAATTCCGATGTTACAAACAAGTTTACCCAGAAAACATCGCTTTGACTTTCAAGGGTGAGGCACACTTCACCACAAGGGCACTTAATTATATGGCAAACATTTTCCCTCTGCTTGGTTTACAAGGGTTGGTCTGGTGGAGTCTAAAATCAGGATATTAGTTGGAAGTCTGGAACGTAACTCTCACATCAAGGTGGCTCATGTGAACCCTAAATGCCATTCACCTCAACCGACTCAACCGTCGGAAGAACAGGAAAAGTAAGTTGTTATTTGTTTACCTTAAGGAATTTTTTTTTTGCTCTTTAATCCTGTACATCATTAATGAGAGACATCAAATGAGATATGTGAGCAAAAAGTGAGGTTCTTCCTTCTTGAATCCATAGCAAAATCCTTATTTCCTGAATAGGACCAATGCTGATGATCCCTGTAGATATCAATATATTAGCTTTGTTAGGTACATTGCTTAAATGTAAATAAAAATAAAAGCCTGAGATCAGAAGTAGAATCTGCTATACATGTTTCCATACAGTCTCTTCTGCGAGGCGCATAATTGCACTTAATACACTCCGTTACTAAATCCAATGGGTGATAAGTACTGCAGACTTGAACAGTTTCAGTTTAGGCTGAAACACCTTCCTTTTGTTGACCTTGCATTTGGTCCATGGTAAAGTACCCTAGAGACACTCTTTATATCGGAAGTACACAGATTCTTTATTTCTAGTTCCTTGCATTTTCTATTATTTATTAAAATGGATTCTATCTTGATCTAGGCATGTATTTTCTTCCCCTACTGTGACTAGTAGTTTAAGTGTAATATTATGCTAATACTTGAAATTGGTTTCATGTCATCTTTTAGGAATGATACCTTTAATTCCATCTGGTTCATCGGTCTTGAGTTCCAACATCTTGATACCTCAACTAATATTGATCTGACCTACGACATCAGGTTCTTCGTGGACCGCACTCACCAGCAGGCCGTCTCCATTAAGATGTGGAAAGAAGGCATGAAAATCGAGGCTAAACATGTCAAGAGGTGAGGGCAGCATTCATCAAACCTGACTACTGTATAGAGCAGTGAAACTTCACTGGCCATGTATCCTCAAACCATTCCTATTATGTGTCTTCCGTGTGTTGTTTTATATATCCAGTCATTTATTACTTGTACAGTTAAGTTTCTTACTCCTGCTGTGAATTGTCTTATTTTGTTTTCCTGTTGTGTTATAATCACAGTTCAATCATATCTTGAAAGAAGCAAAAGAGAGAAATTAGTGTTAAATTTGATGAAAACAATTTTTCACCGGGATCCATTCTACCCGTCAAAGTTTGTTCAAAGTCAGTGTTTACTGTAGTGTTTAGCCTGTGCAGTCAGTTAGCTGCACACAGCCTGTGCAGTCACTTAGCAATGCTTGCAAGCTTCAGTTCAGTGACCTTTGCCCTTGTATTCTCAACAACTGCTATCAAGTAGACTGCTAAAATTAGGACCCTCCAATAGCAAGTTAAGGCCAACATCAATAGAATCTACTGAACACATATATACTTGTGAATTTGGTAAATTAAGTGCGTCATCCTTCCTGTTTTATTCATTTCATTTTGTAGGAAGCAACTGTCCCAGTATTTACCAGAAAGTGTCTTAAAATTAAAGAAGAAGAGATCACAGATTCAGGAGCACCATGCCGCAGAGACTACCCCGTCAAAGCCCACCCCTGCCCCCTCAGAAGAGATAAGGACCCCTGAGGCTCACAAGAAGCCAGAAGACATGTCAGACGATGAGTTCTTATACGGAACTGATTCCAGAGGGTCAACACCTGGAGATTTCCAGAGTCCTGTCGTTAAAGTCGGCTCTGAAGAAAGCATCACAACTCCTGTGTCTTCATTGACCGAGGTCAGTGAGGAGCAAGAGGCAGAGACACAGGAGAAACCAGATGAGAATGCAACCAATGGCACGGAGGACCCTTCTGAGGTAACAATTGGTGAAGAGATCAACATTTATCAACAACAAACTTCTACCTTGTTTAAATGAACATATGTTGACAATGTTGTAAGCATATCAATAGATGTATCATTTCCATGGTTCTGTCATATTTTAGCTATATTTAAGAGCAGGTAGTGGTTGGCAGTTAACACTAGTTTGCTTATTTTGGATCCTTAAAATAAAGATGATTGTTTGTATACATGTGGTCTTTCAAGGAGCTGTAACCTGCAGGTAGTGTTAGAGACTGGATACACTAGATACCCTATGGAGTACTTCAGATATGTCGTAAGTGGTGTTACTGTGTAGTGTTATAATAATAACATTGAAGTGCTATCAGTGTTATAATACAAAGTTAAAGTTTGTCTGCTGTACAAATTTGTAGGGGAATTGGGTTTGCTGAGAACCAGACCGAAACTGTCACATCAGGATTTGCTACTCCAATAACTACATTTCAAAATTGTAATTTGATGGCTGTACAAGCTCTGTTCCTTTGCCATGTGTTGTTAGTGTAAGCAATCTGTGGATGAATACTCAAAAGAACTTTTACTGAACGGTTTAACAGACATTGCAGAGTGTCGAATAGAGCAATAACATGTTTCAGATATAGAAAATACTCGCAGGATGGCTGTATGGTGGTTGTAGACGTTTGCAGGGTGGCTGTACAGTGGTTGTTGACGTTTGCATATAGGTGACCATTAATTGACTTTCTAGCATTTTATTATGCCATTTATGGCAAGAGACAAGTGTGTCACTTATATGTAAATTACCTGTTACTGAGTTTTGTTGTTTTCAACCACCAGATTGCTGATTCATCATCAACCTCTCCTGAGGATAATGGCAGTGCCGTGAGACCTGGAAAAAGGATATCGGAAGAGCTGGACCCTGAAAATGAAAACCAACCAAAGAGAGTAAAGTCTGAGGAGGCCTTGGGTGGTTTATCAGCAACTCCACCAGACGGTAACAATAGCTTCAAGAGGCCTGTTAAGAGAGTCTCAGAAGAACTGGACACAGACAATGAAAACCAGCCGAAGAGAGTGAAATCTGAGGAGGCCTTGGTCCCTACAAGTGGTCAAGGAGACCACTCAGTGGTAAGTAAGATCACTCACTATTCAAGGCTTGTCCAGTCAGACATTGGGTTTCCTACCTGGCTTATCCTTCTCTGTTAACAGTTAGACCTTTCTCATGATGTTAAAGTCAGTCTGCATTCTCACTGTTAAAGGCTTGTCCAGTCAGACATTGGGTGTCCTACCTGGTTTATCATTCTCTGTTAACAGCTAGACCTTTCTCATGATGTTAAATCAGTCTGCATTCTCAGTTGCAAAAACCTTAAAACACTTCTGCTTGCTTTTGCCTATTTTTTGGGGGGGTCAACCGCATTGCCAGACATGATAATTCATGCTTCACGTTGTGCATATGTCTTTGATTATCTTTTCAGCCCAACGGACAAGAGACATTGCCTGTTACCGCATCCCCTCTGATAATCAAGCAGGTAAGTCTAGGAGTAATTCTAGTGGTGTGTTGATAAGGAATTTACTTGGTTCACTCAGAAATGCTGTTTTGTGGCACACTGAACAATTAAGATGTTCCTTATCCATTTGGGCAGTAGTATCTGTCTTCTTTATGAATATCTAAGCTGCCATTTCTTTCTTTCTGACTGGGTTATGAATGCCGGTGATTTGTTTTTAAGTTTGAACACATTAGCATCACAGGCAGCAGCTATTGTGGCAATGTCTGTGTTGGACACTGCAATGGTTTGCTCTTTTCTTTAAGAGTCAATGGTACTCTTGGTGGAGCAGTCATTAGATAGAGTATAGATGTATCATCTTAGTAAGTAACCATCAGTGAGCAGTCATTAGATAGAGTATAGATGTATCATCTTAGTAAGTAACCATCAGTGGGCAGTCATTAGATAGAGTATAGATGTATCATCTTAGTAAGTAACCATCAGTGAGCAGTCATTAGATAGAGTATAGATGTATCATCTTAGTTAGTAACCATCAGTGAGCAGTCATTAGATAGAGTATAGATGTATCATCTTAGTAAGTAACCATCAGTGAGCAGTCATTAGATAGAGTATACATGTATCATCTTAGTAAGTAACCATCAGTGAGCAGTCATTAGATAGAGTATAGATGTATCATCTTAGTAAGTAACCATCAGTGGGCAGTCATTAGATAGAGTATAGATGTGTCATCTTAGTAAGTAACCATCAGTGAGCAGTCATTAGATAGAGTATACATGTATCATCTTAGTAAGTAACCATCAGTGAGCAGTCATTAGATAGAGTATAGATGTATCATCTTAGTAAGTAACCATCAGTGAGCAGTCATTAAA
The DNA here is from genome assembly GCA_020650975.1 of Apostichopus californicus. Taxonomy (NCBI): domain Eukaryota; kingdom Metazoa; phylum Echinodermata; class Holothuroidea; order Aspidochirotida; family Stichopodidae; genus Apostichopus; species Apostichopus californicus. Next base: position 22,792 of record JAIPMN010001860.1, on the reverse strand, counting down.
TAGAGTAAAGATGTATCATCTTAGTTAGTAACCATCAGTGAGCAGTCATTAGATAGAGTATAGATGTATTATCTTAGTAAGTAACCATCAGTGAGCAGTCATTAGATAGAGTATACATGTGTCATCTTAGTAAGAAACCATCAGTGAGCAGTCATTAGATAGAGTATAGATGTATCATCTTAGTTAGTAACCATCAGTGGGCAGTCAGATAGAGTATAGATGTATCATCTTAGTAAGTAACCATCAGTGAGCAGTCATTAAATAGAGTATAGATGTATCATCTTAGTAAGTAACCATCAGTGAGCAGTCATTAGATAGAGTATAGATGTATCATCTTAGTAAGTAACCATCAGTGAGCAGTCATTAGATAGAGTATAGATGTATCATCTTAGTAAGTAACCATCAGTGAGCAGTCATTAGAAAGAGTATAGATGTATCATCTTAGTTAGTAACCATCAGTCTCTGTATTTTTCAGAGATCGAGTGAAGATTTACCAGACCTGGCCTCTCCAACACCACAACCAACCAGTCTTGCAAAGAAACCAATCAAGCTCCAGCTTCTCTCCGGGAACAACACGTAAAAGAGAAGCCGGCCAGGATAGAGATAATGTCATCCGTTATCAAGATGAGGAAGAGGGCCTGTCATAGCCCCTATTAAAATAATGGCCGGTCGTAGCAGAACCTGACACTGCTACAAAATCAAGAAAACCACAGAGTTTGATCCAAAGATTGCAAGTATTTCATTTAGGTCCTTGCTTGGATAACTTAATAGTTCCAGAAAACAAAAAAAATTAAAAAGAGTGAAAAAACAAAAATGTAGAAAGGAAGGAAAGAAATCATGGCAGAAATACATGAAAAGAAAGTTCTACTAAGCCATTGTGTAATATAGTAACTGCAAGATCTGGCTGGTTCTCTCTGCTAATTTCGGATATAATTTCCAATGCATTGCCTGGTATACAAATACCAGCATTTCGGGTACTCCACAACACCCATTACTGATACTTTGAGAACATAACTGATATTGCTGTCCATTCACAAAACCAGTCTTTTTCTTGTGTTTGTTCTAAAGGGTTGTTTTTTCAGCAGATGTGTTCCAGTCGCATGTTATGTCTCAACACTGCTATCGTAAGTGATGCTGTAGTGTTCAATCAGGTTTTAACACTAAGACTTCTGTAGTGTGCCTGTCCACTGTTAATAGAGTGATGTTACACATTTACGATTCCTTCTGACACTCTTGATTATCATCAAGTGGTGTTTATAGGTGACACTTACCCTGTTAGTGATGCTATTGTGTTCAATCAGGTTTTAACACTAAGACTTCTGTAGTGTGTCTGTCCACTGTTAATAGAGTGATGTATCACATTTACGATTTCTTCTGACACACTTGATTATCATCAAGAGGTGTTTATAGGTGACACTTGCCCTGTAAGTGATGCTGTTGTGTTCAATCAGGCTTTAACACTAAGACTCCTGTAGTGTGCCCGACCACTATTAATAGAGTGATGTATCACATTTACGATTCCTTCTGACACTCTTGATTATCATCAAGAGGTGTTTATAGGTGACACTTGCCCTGTAAGTGATGCTGTTGTGTTCTATCAGGCTTTAACACTAAGACTTCTGTAGTGTGTCTGTCCATTGTTAATAGAGTGATGTTACACATTTACGGTTCCTTCTAGCACCCTTGATTATCATCAAGAGGTGTTTATAGGTGACACTTGTCCTGTAAGTGATGCTGTTGTGTTCTATCAGGCTTTAACACTAAGACTTCTGTAGTGTGTCTGTCCATTGTTAATAGAGTGATGTTACACATTTACGGTTCCTTCTAGCACCCTTGATTATCATCAAGAGGTGTTTATAGGTGACACTTGTCCTGTAAGTGATGCTGTTGTGTTCTATCAGGTTTTAACACTAAGACTTCTGTAGTGTGCCTGTCCACTGTTAATAGAGTGATGTATCACATTTATGATTCCTCCTGGCACTCTTGGTTATCATCAAGAGGTGTTTATAGGTGACACTTGTCCTGTAAGTGATGCTGTTGTGTTCTATCAGGTTTTAACACTAAGTCTTCTGTAGTGTGCCTGTCCACTGTTAATAGAGTGATGTTAAACATTTACGGCACTCTTGATTATCATCAGGAGGAGTGTATGGGTGACTCTTGTCCTGTCCAGTCATTCATGGTTAAATATTGTTGTAATGTATCATTTTGTTTTTATGTTGGAAAGTGTGTACATTGGAGTACTCTTGGCTGTAACCAGAGCAAAATAAAGTAAGAGGTCAAAAAATTTAGGCGATAGAAAGAGCTTTTGTCAGAAAAGGTGCTTTACTAAATCTAAAGGTGGTCCATAAGGGTTGGAGATCGGGCTCATTATGTTGATCAGGAATAGTTTCAGGTACCACCTTGGGGTGTCTAAACCACTGACATTCTGATATGTTAAGTCTTTGATAGCAGATGGGGCTGTACTTGCAACAAAACTGATCGAGAGTAGCCAGTGATGAAACTATCTGCAAACTGATGATGTTTATAGTGAAAATATATGTATATGTTTGAAAATGAGAGAAGCCAGCCTGTGGAGATTATAGAATCTTATATTGTTCAAGTCTTGGATGTGGGGTTGTCTTTATCTCTAAATGATCTGACCAAGATGATTATCCATTTCGTATCAAAGTCTCAGGGTAGAGTAGCACAGCAAAGAAAAAAGGAAAATATTGCTACTCAAGAAGTCATGTATAAATATATGAAGAAAAAAAATGGTAGGTGCTTTAGTTGTTTTTTTTTTTTTTCTTCATTCATGGAGGTAGAGGGAGCTGTTTATAGCAAATACAAGTAGTCTCAATCGTCATCCAAGTTCAAATAACTTTTCTGTGGTTGAAACCTTTAAATTCTAGGATTGGTGATACTTTCTCAACCATTAATTACAATTGCTAGCTTCTGTAAAGGAATAAGTCTCTTTGTTGACAGTTTAGTTTCGTCAATTTCTGTAAATGTTGAGTTTCTTGATAACAAATACACGGAACTTATCAAGAAGAATTTAGTTCAGCAGTACTTCTGTACTCGAGTAAGAGAAAAACATAAAATTTAGCAAAACTATGGTAGAAGTCCAAGAAGATAAGATATTGGTTGTTTGGTTTGACAAGATTCTTAAATGTCTTTCTACTTGATGCAACCTTGGTAGAAAGCTGTTAGATTATATGTTGATGAATTACATACATTCTTTACCATACACCGAAGAAAGTGCTCTGAAGTAGACAACTTGAAAAGCTTAACAATTTAAGTCTTAACTTTTGAGTTATATTTCAGGATTTCTACCATACACAATAAAGAAATAAAATTATTCTCTCAAATCTATTGTTTTTTACATTCCAAAGTCTTGATTATAGTAAATCAAAGCTGATAACAGACTATCATATATGAGCAGTAGTTGGACTGAGATGGACTGGTGTTGGCTTGTCAGAGATGAGAATGTGACCATCCTCTCAAATGTTGCTCAACGTACCATCCAGCAGCTTCCATAGGCACAAGTTCAAACTCAAGGTGGAAACTGTTAACGTTGACCCTGCTCTGTTGTTTCACACCTATCAACTAAACTACACACAGATCATATCGCAAGAAAACGTTTGTTTATGAAGATGGGTACAAACAATTTAGAAAAGAATGTTTCATTTTTAGATCTTTTTGTTTTAATTATCAATTCTATCATATATCTATCAATAGTTAAAATGCAGCAAATGTAAATATGAGAGACATTAAAAAACCCAAATATCTTTGAAGAGATGACAGCCAAGCATTTATGAAGACTGCATTTGTCTCTAAAAATTTGTAAAACTGTTTCATTAGAGACTGGTTTAATACTTCAGCAGGATCATGTAAATTATGTTTGTTTTCCAGAAGGTTTTACGGAAGCCATAAACTTTGCTGAAAATCTAGCTCCAAGCCATTATCAGAAAAAAAAAATGTTCATGTACCGTTACATTTTACAGGAAGACGTAAAAAATGTCTTTTCTTTTGATTCTCCAAACTTTTAGTAAGTTAATTAGTCTTCTAGAAAGCTTCTTATCATACAATGGAAGATATTTTGCTCATGAGAACATGACAAAAAAAGAGAGAGTAGATTTCAGGAAGTTAATAGTGTAACGAACAACAAAGGGAAAGGAAATCCAGCCTTTGTTAGTTAGCTTTTGTTATTATTTTGAATACATGTGATAATTTAGGTCAGTAGCGAAGGTTGTGGAAAATGTAAAGTAAATCTCATCTCAAAAAAAATTGGTAGATATTTGTATCAAAAATGTTTGACTTTTATTTTCAAAGTTGAATAAAACCAAAAAAAAAAAAAAAACAGGGATTTGGAGACACAGCAGTCAGTCTTCTTTTTGTACCTATTAATTAATTAATCCTTGTCTTTGTCTTTTGTAAATGTTCTGATAAAAAATAGAAAACTAAATAAATCCTTTGTTAAAGGTATCTTGCTGTTTCTACTCTCTTATCTTTGTGTTTCAGGTGTCATCATTGTTGGATAATTAATAAAGCAAGAATATAAATGACATGGAGTGTGATGTGACATGGAGTGTGATGTGACATGTGACACGAGTGTGATCAGCCAAGGCGTTGCTGAATTTGGGACAGATAGCACTAGTATAAAACTGGAGTATATGGTATTAAATTATAGTCATAAAATAACATCAAATATATAGTACATTTGTTAGTTAAACCTGATCAAGTAACATCAAATTTAAAATGAGTTTGATGAGATTTAAATGGAGTCTTGGTAATAGCTGGTAAAAATCATGTGGTGTATATTTATACTTGGTGTTAAATTTAAGGTAAACTTTAGATAGTTTGGTGAGATTTAGATGGAGCCTGTTAACCAGTAATAATAATTTGGTGTATATTTATACTTAATGTTAAATGTAATCTAAACTATCGTTCCATTCTGTTCCATTGGTCTAGCCAAAAATTAGTTACTGAAAGTGTAAGGCTCCTTTTTAGTTGGCAGTGGTTTCTGTGCAAATAACCCCAAAACATGTCTTTCCACATGATTGTAGGGGTAGTGTGATAGAAGTTATTCAATGCCATAGTTCAAAAATGGATTTAGTCCTCAGCTTTTACAAGTCTGGATGAATATGCACATATGTTCCTCTAGTGTTCAGAAGAGAATCCCATATATATTTGATATTCAGAAACTTTTCAGGAATTTTGAACTATTTGGTCATAACTTCAAAATGTTCAACAAGATGGAATTTGCATTTGTCAGACTAGCTGTCATGATCCTTGATAACAGGTTTGTTCCGTCTCTGTCCCCCCCCCCCCACCCTTTGAGGGGAGAGGAAGGTGATTGATTAGGTCAGATGTTACGTTTGTTAAGCGCTATGATCATATTTGGAATAGCGCTATATCAAGCATTGTATTTATTATTATAAAGTGGTTATTCTATTTTAGGTTTACTAATTGCAATAGGTATTGACAGTTGCTTGTATTAATTGATACTGGAAGTAGATCAGTTAGCTTGATGTAACGATACTCTGCTCTAGTTTCTACATTGATTAAGAACAAATATGTATGACTAATTGAAGAAACAACAGCCTGGTACCAAACACTTCACTCGTGTCAATTTCCAGTGGCTTAGCATTCAAATTATGAGTCAACCAACCTTTCCATTTTCAGTAATGAATACTCAAGCCAAACAAATAATGAGAGTCATTTGTACAAAATTTTCTTCATCATTTTATTAACTTACTTGAATGATCTATAAAGTTACTCATAGAACACTTAACACTGACTATCGTCAATCTTCTTCTACAGATAATTCCAGAGAGCATAACACTGCCAAAACGTCTACCTAGATTGTGACTTGTTTCATCATTTACCTCAACAGCAGAATGGTAGCAGAGACATATCACTATATTACCACGTGTATTACTATTAACCCTATTTCATATGTAATTCTAGGGAGAATTGGGTCCAGTCTTAAAATTAGTCAAGAAATAGCTGTCCACACTAGGGAAGCCACCGATACACAATATCAAGGTGGATATATTATGACATAATTATAACTGCTTAAAGAATCACCATTAAGACATTTATTCATTCTTCACATCATGAATGTCAGTAACACTCAGCCATGTAACATTTCTATTCTCTTTGACTATCATTTCTTTTGCCATAATAGGGTAATGGCTTTTACATATGATATGAATAATGCTACCATATTCTTACCATAGAGAATTCTCTGATACTGGGGTCTGTTTGTTAAATGAGGCAGATATCTATTCAGTTCAAGGACTGCTTGGAAAGAAATCTTTGCTTCCAAACATGCATGTTTCTTTCATGTCATAGTATATAACACCTTTGCCGACGCTGAAAGGCCTTCAGAATCTAAAAATGCAGTTTCTGGATACAATCTGCCCATCAATCCTAGCCCAGAATGGCTACTGTGCATTTTAAGTCTACATTTGCATGTAAAGCTGAAGTCCTTATAAATGACAGCCGATGAAAGTTACCAATTCTCTGTTCCTCACTGTATCTCTGATCAGTATAAGAAAAAACTTTCACTCACAGAAAAAAGACTCAACCAGATATCAGATAGGTATCTTCAAAACTGATCAGACACTCTGAACCCAGCAGCTTGTAACAGAAAAGTATTTTTATCTGGTAGCTGAAATGACCACTTGTGAGAAGCTTAACCAACAAAGTTATTTATGACATCGACTAGAGGTAAAGACCCTCTGGTGTTCCTTCATTCTTTCGGTAGAGAACGTTTTCTTTGGACTTTCGGAAATCTTCGTTGGTGACTTTCATCCTTCGCTCTCGTAGGGCTAACAGGCCGGCTTCGGTGCAGATTGCCTGAAATGGAACAATAAATAATAGAAATATATGCTCAAAACTGCAACATTAGAAGCAAATTTGGTTTCATTAAGTTGAGAATTCTTGTAGAACGAAAACCATTTTCGCACAAGAAAAGTGGGGGGGGGGGGGAAATTGCTGTGATGTTTTCTGTAGCATTTGTAGCAGTTTTTTAGTAGATACTGGAAATGTTAAGATGTGATCTGATACTTAAATCTTATAACAAGGTATTTCATTAGCCTGACAAGCCAAGTTACTTTCAAATAATGCAGTAATAGTTGCAAATTCCAAGTTTTCTACTTTGCTAATGGCATGAGATTAATATGAAGAGAAACCAGGAAGTGAAATGATGAAAACCAAATCAAATTCATTAAATACTAGCTCATTAACTTCCACTTCCTATACTGGTGACTTAATTTAATCAATTGCAATAAAATTGAGTAAGACTGGTTAAAATTGTTTGACCAAACTCGAAATGCAGCGGCTATATTTATATTGCTACATTTATACATTGAAGCATTACATTCCTGTGTCTTTACCTATGTTTGTTGTACATTCAACCAGAGATCAGAGTACTCAATTTAGTACAAGTTCATATTATCATACTTAATTTTACCATCACAGAAAAAGTAGAAAATCGTAAGTCAACACATCCAATTTTTCTAGTTGTGCATCCACAACAGCTTGAGGCAAGGTCATCCTCATATATATATACAAGCAAGAAAGGTTACTTAAGTTGAAAACATACCAGCATCTTTTAAGGCATTGAATTGTGTGAACTATGCAAGGAACTGAGACACATTGATAGGCCTACCATCAGTTATCAACTATTGCTCTCTGCATATTTACATTTAATAATATGTCCTTGTTTGGGGACAAAATTCAAAGATAGTTTTTGCAGGCTCTTTCTGTTTGCAGCACAGAGCGTATGAAGGCATAGCTTCAAAGTTTCAATCTCTGCAGGAGTAAGGGGATGGTGTTAGGAGGGGGGGGGTTGGAACATTTGTTGGATGTTGGTGTTATAACAAATTTATGCATTTACAGTCTATAGCAGAATTATTCATAAATTCAGTTGATGATGAACACATGAATTAATTCATTAATTAATTATCCGTTTGGGTGGTAAAGTACCTTGATATCAGCTCCAGAGAGGTCATCCTTAGCCAGAATATACTCGTCGAGATTAACATCAGCTGATAAAGTCATTCTGCTGGTGTGGATGTTAAAGATGCGACGTTTTGTCTTTATGTCCGGCAGGGGAAACTCTATCTTCCTGTCTATGCGGCCTAACAGGAAAAACAAAACAATATTACATTTAAAATCAATTACAAATCTAGCAAACATTCAGCCTGAACAGTGCTTCTATAACATAATAAAAGAAGCTCTCCATACAGTACTAAGGTAAACAAACTACAGTAGCCAGGAGATAGAAGTCATGAACATGAATGACCTCAATGAACTACACATTCAAATCTATTACAAATCTAGCAAACATTCAGCCTGAGTAGTACTTCTATAACATAACACACAAAGCTCTCCAATACTGTACTAAGGTTAGCATTCTACAGTAGCCAGGAGATAGTAGAATTGAACATGAATGACCTCAATGACCTACGACATCATTTACTGATTCGTAGTCTGCTCAAGTATGGTTTACCTGGTCTGATTAGTGCTGGATCCAACGTTTCTATTCTGTTTGTAGCCATGACAACCTTAACATCTCCTTTGGAGTCAAACCCATCTAACTGGTTCAACAACTCTAACATGGTACGTTGGATCTCTCGTTCTCCTCCTGAATTGGATTCATATCTGGAAATAGAAAATTAAGACTGATTAAATCAACATTTCTTTTTTACCTTGAAGTGAATGTAAAATGTCAACATTAGACGATGGGAGGCAAACTAATCCAGTCTTAATTAGAGTTACATTACAGTTGAAGTGCATGCCATGGTGTACATGATTATTTCTCACCCCCATTCCCCCCCCCCCCCCCTACAACACACCCAGTCTTACACTACTTTGTACAGACAGTAAGGGCTGTCAACTCCACTTCTCTATGTATGATATATTAATATCTATGCTTGCTTACTAGAGAGAAATAGAATAGAGGTAGTAACATACCTCTTTGTTCCAATAGCATCAATTTCATCGATAAATACAATGGACGGAGCGTGCTCTTCTGCAACTCTGAACAGCTCCCTCACAAGTTTAGGACCATCTCCCTGTAATGAGATACAGAAGAATGATAACCAAAACAACAAACAAAACATGAGTGACCAATATGTTCAATTGATGAAAAATTACAATTGAAGGTAACATTTACACATGGTAAAATATGGCTTGCAAACTTCATATAGGTTCTCTTGTTGAGATGGGCACACAAGGCATGTTTGCATTAAAAATTAAATGTTATCATAGATGAGAAACAAAGCTGATGGCGCTAAAGTACAATCTTGTGCGAATGCTTGCCACTCAAATTCCATCATTCAAGGAGGGCATCTGTGAGAGGCAGGAAAGAGAAGAGATGACAATAGCTTAACCAATGTTTAAATACTTACAAGGTATTTCTGTATGAGCTCAGAGCCAACCACTCTAAGGAAGGTTGCTGATGTTTGATTGGCTACTGCTTTAGCTAACAGTGTTTTACCTGAAAAGCAAAAAAGTGAAAATTAATATGAAGATCAAATTCAGTTATGTCACTTCACAACCAAAGCAATGGCTTCCAAGAACATTACAGCACATAATTATGTAGGGAGTTACGTCTATCACGCTTTGCAAAATTCCAAAATTAAGAGGCAAATTTACAAGATGTTGAATGAAGTGAGTTTAATAGTTAAGTACAAGACATTAGGACTCCAACAAGAGTTACATTAAACAATGCCATCACATGCACATAAACCTCTTAGAGCAGAATATGATAGACCAAACATTTAAAACTAAAATTTACTGTGATTTGACTTTGCGAATATGCTACAATGTCTATAGCATAAGGGTTTATATCGATACACATTAATATTTCATATTTGATGTCATTTACTCAGCAGACTTTAACAACTCTTACAAGTAATCTTTCAATTCTAATAATTGACAACAGGAGAAACATTTACTTACCTGTGCCTGGAGGGCCATAAAGAATGACCCCCTTGGGAGGCTTGATCCCCATCTCCTCATAGTATTCTGGATGAGTGAGGGGTAACTCTACAGACTCCTGTTAGAGCAAAAACAGACAATTGATGACGTCATTAACATGACACACTATTGACAACAAATACCATTGTCATTTATTTGGTTAGTTGAAAGAATAAGACGATTTCCCCTTTAATTTGAGAAATCACGCACAGGTCATGTAATGGATGAGAGGTTGCACTCCAACAAGCATAACCAACAGCATGAAATTTTTACCAAACTGATTTTGAAATAAATAACGAAGTTATTGGCTATAATGTTATTGCATAACACAATCCAAAATTAATCTGATAGCATCCAGAAGAGTTTGTAGGAAGTAATTTCAAGACGCATGCATATATTTGAATACGAAGTTTGCTTATTAATGATTTAACAAAACACCTGTGTTCTTACTATATATAGCTAATCAATAATATGTGCTAATATAAATATGCCATCATTCTAACATATGTCACATATATGCTAGTTATACTTTTGAAACATGGGCATATAATTTGCATATAATTATACATCATATGGTTATACGTATACAGCATATAATTATATATCAAGTTTAACTTGATATTATGTAACCATTCTACTGAATGTTTTCAGTTTGTAAACAACAATCTTGCTATTTCAATTGAAATGTCATAAGACAGTTCTTCTTTTGCACATTATCTCACCAACATTTCTAGAATCCAATAGCAACCATATTATGAATTATGTAATAATAATATCAGATTTTGTTGGAAATAGTTGCCTTTATTTCTTGAATTTGTGAATCCAATCCTCCTATATCTGCATAAGATTCTTGAGGAGCCTTTTCTAACTTCATGACGGACACCATGGGATCTGTGTCATCGCTTAACACCCCAACGATCGCTAAAACCTGAAAATAAAACAAGACTTGACGATAGTGATGACTGTCATATACGATTCCAAAATACAATATCAATGGCATTACTGTTTAATCCTAGTAATGAAGGACCCTTGAGGAAAATTGCCCCAGAACTTACCTGAACAGACCCCCCCCCCCTCCTCCCCCACTTCCACTTGTGGCAAGCGATACTCAACTTTATTGAAGATTTAATTTCAGAAACCAAGTGCCATAAAGTTAACCAACAATGGTTTGGTTTGCATAGACTGTACTTTTTTTATGATACGCATGCACTTAATATCAGTGGTTGCTTACCTTGTGATGTAGTAAAACTGTACAACCAGGCTCCAATTGGTCTTTATCTACAAATGATAGGATGCTGACATAGTACTCTGACCCCACCGAGACGGATACTATGGCGTGGTTGTCGTCAATGATTTCCTCTAGATTACCAACGGACATTGGAGTACCCCTCAGGTCATCAACTTTAGATCTCTCTTCCTGGAAAATGAAATAAAAGCCAACTTTTAATACACATGCAGCAATGGGTCAATACCAAGCGGGCGAGACAACTCGGTCGACCTATCTCCCATCACCTGTGTCTCCCCATTGACGATAATTGATTCTTGATTATTCCTATTAATCAATTAAAACCTGAAAGAATAAGCAGAAGATACAAATAGCAGAGTCAAAGGTAGTGTTGAAGTCATGTGACTTGATACTATAAATATCACAAAAACAAACAGATTTGGTTTGCAATAGTGCTACCTAATAAGTAAAAACAAGAATCTCACTTCATCTTTTTCTTCCTGTGGCTTCAGTCTCTCTTGGTTCCTTATAAACTCTTCTTCCATCAGCAGGAAATCTTTTATCCTTTCGTACTTTAACAGCTTCAAGCGGCATCGTGTGTGTGGAGTTACTATCGGGGGGAAAATTGTACACATGTGATTAAACGGCGCACAGAGGGGGGGTCACATAGTAATATCACGTTACCGTAACTTGCTCAATGACGTGATTCTCTAAATACTTTCAAGCAAATTCAACAATGACTGTCCATCTTGAACATTAAGTTAAGAATCATTTCAAATCAATAAGCAAACTCAGGGTATTACATAGGGTCGTCAAACTAAAACCTTGGGAAGAGTGGTTTTCTTCGCTGCATTTCTTCTGAAGACAAATCAAAGTTCACTGTTTAATATGATTCAAAATCATTTGTGTCATTAGACATGAAGTAATTGTTTCATCAACAGTAGTGTGGAATCTTTTAAAGGCACTGGAGGCTTACCTTTAGGTAACTTATTAGCTGCATCTGGTCCTTTCGACCTCCTCTTTTTACCGACACGAGTAGGAACTGGAGGCTCATGCTTCTTTTTCTTATCCTTGAGAAAGAAATTTAACAGTGAAACTGGTTAACTTTTACATTCATGAAGAGGGATCCACTAATTGTTGCAGTTTAACTTTCAACATCATTTTTTGCAAAGGAAAATGTTTGAAACATGCAGAGTATTCCTATTATCTTTCTCAAATTGAGCCTTCTTCAAACTTTAATCAAGATCAACATCTCTAGGTCATTTGCTTTTTCTCATGGGTTTTTATGTTTTAAAACAAAGCTTAAAATTGCAGGGGAATGGCATAGTATTCCAATTATCTTGCTCAAATTGAGCCTTCTTCAAACGTTAAACACGATCAACAGCTCTAGGTCTTTTGCGTCTTTCCATGGGTTTTATTATGTAATGAAACAAAGCTTAAAATGGTAGGGGAATAACTAAAACTACTTTTAAAAGAAAACAATGATTTATTCAAACCTTGTCATCTTTCCCTCCACTTTTGTCACCACCTCCAGGTGCACCAGACTGGTTCTGACCCTGTTAAATAAACAAAAAGAAATAATGAAAGAGGAAATTTTGTTTCAAATTCTTCATTTTCATTCATGTTAAACAAGATCAAACAGGGAAATAATTTACTGTTAATGTTGTGCAGCTGTTTTGAGATTTCCATGCCTTCTACCTTATCACAAACACTGAAATTACATAAAACTGTGGGTACTTATGTATACACACAGGAAAGCTTTCATGTAGAAACATTCATTTTGTGATGTGAGTCTGTTTAAATTATTCCATTACAAATAGGAATACAATCTAGGCCTATTACACAATTTCCCAATTACACAGGCTCTCTAGTGGATAAGCAGTTTGCTAACAGTTTTATTTTATTTTGAGTATTCCATGGGTATATAATTAATGAACAACCTGAAACAGTCCTGATGTTTCTTTGTCTATTTCTGTAAGTTTCAGCCAATTTCCCCATCATAGCACTCAATCTCTAACACTGTTTTAGAAGATGAATTTTACCACATGAATGAATGAATTTTGCCTAGGTGAATTTCACTTGAAATTTTCATAACACAACAAAGTAGAATTATGGTCACACAGATTTCTACTTATAGACATAAACTATAGTAAAATCATTTCAACTAATTGCTATGTTCATCACCTAATACACTGACAAATTTCTGTCTTTGCTTACAGCTGGTAATGAACATGAATTTTATTCTCTCTCTGATTACTTCTTAAAATGTTCATAGTGGAAATATTACTAGATATACCCATGACTTTGATACAATTTCATCCAGCTCTTTGATCTGCATAAGCCATACTGTGGATTTCTTGTGTCCACAAACAAACAACTATTGCAAAAGTGAATTAATTTTAAAGTGAATTTATATTTTTTATATGTAAAAAGGGAATACAATCTAGGCCTAAGCATCATTGTGTTTTTTGTTGTTGGAATTCCTACATACTATTTGCAAGATACGGTCATCTAAATTGAATGATTTTAACAAAAAGTGCGCTCGAGGCAAAAAAAGTGTGATCTCACAGGTGCAAATTACATAAAGATGGGATATTTTATGGGTATGCTGGGTATTTTACTTTTCGGTTCAGGAAACTCTCGCAGCTGCTCTGTGTAGGATAACACAGTACCTTACCTAAGTTATAACGCTGTTGAACATTGTTCTGTACCACTATCATTAACACTAGGCTTATAGGGGCCTATCGTTATAATCTTTTCAATTCCGCATCATCATGCCAATCACATAATAATATGTCTACCACTAAGCCTGAAAGAACTATGTGATCATTTCGAACTCATGTGATCCGCAGGGCTAATCAAAAGAGAAGTGAGACTCAGAAGTCGTCCTTTTTTTAATACCTGACACACAAGGTTTGTTTCTTACCATGCTTCGCTCGTGTTTTACTGCTTTTCTTGCCCTATTCCGTCAGTATTTTGAACGCGTTTGTATAGGTGTTTTAGCGTTCGTGATGTCCTCTGTAATGAAGGTAGTGTCCAGTTTCGAGTATTTTTTCAGCTAAAGTAATCGGCTAAATCAAGCAAGAAAACAAAGCCACGCAGTGTCAACTACGAAAGCCCATTAGTGCCGTCGACATATTTTTCTGCAATGTTTAGTTTGACGTAAACAGTGGCGTAGGAAAGTACTTTTGAGTGGGGGGGCTGAAGACTGATGGCCGGCCTGGGGGAGGGGTCTTTTTTGGATTTTTTTTGCATTTCCAGGTGGCCTCAGATGCAATTTGGTGCAATATAGCACACATCAACACCCACTCCATTTTGTAAATAATTTTGCATTTACACCTGGCCTTAGATGCAATTTGGTGCTCCAAATGAGATTTTTTTCTCATTTGGAAATGAAAAAGGGGTTTTCTGACTTGCGGAGCGGGGGGGCGGAATGATACTTCCGCCCCACCATATTTTTCACTGGGGGGCTGGCGCCCCCCCAGCCCCACCGGTTCCTACGCCCTTGGACGTAAATGTTGACATAATTAAGTGATCAATTCATCTTTTTTCATCTTTGCTATAACTCTCTGAGTGCAGTTCATCATTTTGTTACAAAATATTGAATTGGTGAAATGCTTTAGTGATCAATTCAACATTTAGCGGGGAATTGTTACATTTATGAATTATGACATTTGATAAATATTTATTTTTGTCTTTAAATAGCAACATGTTTTAATTCCTAACTTAATTTATTAAGGAATTAAACATTTTGTTGCAGCTCATTAATCATTTGTTTGAAATTGCTACTATATTGACGAAAAGATCTTATAACATTTTCAAGGCACCTTAACTTTTCCATACATGCAGGTGCAGCCATTGACGAAATGACGAGTTTTTTTCGAAAAATATATTTTCGCGTCTCTCTCTGTCTCTTTTCGAGAAATATTGTGGGTTCTCTGTTACTTCGAGAAGCTTAGATTGGTTCTCTTTTTCTTCAATACATATATTTTGCTCTCTATTTTCGCTAGTAGCTCGATCAATCCCCCCCCCCTCCCCACCTCCCCTCCCCCATTTCCCTAGTGGATTTGACTTTTGTCATTAAGTATTACATACAGCCCACGGGTGGTTAGTAGGCCTACGCACCTATTATAGCAACTCAAGAAAATCGTGTACACCAGTCTAAACAGGAAGGTGCATGCTTGATTTAACCCCGTTATAATGGATAACAAGGTTTAGGAAATAACGTTTCCATGCTTAAATATATTCGTTGTATGAAACAGAGTTGTTAGAAAATTGACAGTCCACAATCATTGCTAGAAAGATACTTTTGTGCTGAAATCGTTTCTGAAGCACAAGAAGTAAGTCAAAATTAATGCATATATATTCGCTTTGATACAACCATATAAATCGGCCTACTGATTGGCTGCCCATGTATAAACGCCTATATATTCGAATTAATACGCGTATATAATATGGTATATTTGTCCCATAGGGCCTACCATAGGCCATAAAGATGAACACTCTCTGCAGCAACAGCAACAAACTACTATCACGGTACTTGGCACTAATTTGTGAAAAGCAAGTATTATTGATCACCAAATTTGAGTTGAAGTACGGCGTTGAATTGCCCATGCAAGCAAACTGTGTGACAAACAAGGACAGCATGAAATTTTAACGAAGTAACGAAACTAGCCGACAGCCTAACTTAGGACAACCAAGTTTATTTCAACACTGAAAGGACCGTTCCTTCCACAACGCGTTCATTTGAAACAACAACTGTTTTCTTGCGTACGACAATGTTATCTTGATCAAATAAGAAAACAACAGCAACAAAATTTACTGTTAGGCAACAACAAAATGATTTCCCTTTTTGCGTTCCATGTAATAAGGTTTGCAAATTTATGATATACCCAAAATATTTTAAACAAGTATCCATTCTACGAGAAGGAAGCAAGAGAAAATATATAAGTTGAGTACTCGGCTGACGTAAATTTCTATAAATAGATCCGATTTACAAGATATTGACCTTTAAAATATATGTTTTAAATTATGGCCTTCAGCGGAAGGGGGTAGGGGGATGCTTCCAGTGGTCGGCAGGTCAGCAATCAATGGATAACTGCTAAAATGGAGAGTTTACATTGTCTTATGTGTGGGTCGATTGCTCGGTTTCATCCACCCTACATGATTCTCGGCAGCCTCACGTAGATCCTAGTTATATTAGGGTGTTTCTCACGGTGATATCGTTCAAAACGAAACCACTAACTGGCGATACAGGCGGCCAAAGAAAGAGGGAAAGTCCTGCTTAGATCAACTTGGGGATGTTGTGTCTGGCGACCCCATCATTTTATATCCCAGTTGTAGGAGGGTGTTTCTACAGTGTTCAAAAGTATGTTGTTATTGACTGGAGGGTACTGCTAGGGAGGACGTCACATTGGGAGGGTCCTGATGGGGTCTCCGAAGGCTTTAGCATTATTATACATTTTGTGTCGGCCCGCCTCGCAGAGAAACAAATTACGATCCATAAGTCTGAAATTTCTTTGGAATAGATCTCCTCTCTCCCCCTCTCTCTTTCTTTAGCAAATTATTTGGAGAGGGAAGTACTTATAATTCCTTAGTCCTTCACCTTCCCCAGCTCTCATGAACCCGAATTGCACAAGAAATTTATTAGGGGCGGATACAGCATTTTATAACGGAGGGGACTCAGTGTTGCCCTGGGGTCACTAAAGCCGACTCCATTGTAGGGGGTCTTGTGGTCTGTCTCGAGATAAAACATTTACTAGACATCTAAATGGTGCATTCTGAGGAATATAAAGACTATCAATTAATTCTATATAAGACTCAACCCAAGGTTGCGCTTAAAACTACTTTTTTTAATTTTGTGTCAGGTCGAAAAGTAGCTCCCGATCTCTTAGATCCGCACCGTTTGATGTTGTGGCGCTATTTCTATTTTCCTGAAAAGGAGGCGGTATAACCAAGTGCAACTTCACATGTAATAAGAGATTGAGAATTTATGTTTACATAGATCAATAGTATGGTAATTGAGCCTGCTGTATATATGTTTGGGTGTAGGCTACTCCCCGAAGTTAGTTAAGTTTTGCATGTGTACGCGCCACATTGACACAGTAAGCAAGGGCACTACAGTAGGGCCTATAGAGTACAGGATCGGACTAATGTCAATGATTTTGCTGCTGCCAGAAAGTTTTTATTTCAAGTTGCATGAAAGGTAGTAACGTTACCAACATACCCTGTTGAGTAAGGAAGACCCACCAAATACAAATTTTTCTCCTGATGCTGCCTTTTAGAAGCCAATAATGAAGGCAAAGAAAATTGGTTACTTTCTACCCGAGAGGAAAAGGAAGAAACTTAATTTCGACAGTTTCACAACTCTATGCAAGTAAGCTGCGATTTGGGCTAGGCTATCATAGAATAGACCTAGGCCTATTTTCATAAAGCCATACCTTAAAAGTAAATGCTGTAGGCCTAGTACTAGGCTATTAGTTACCAATACACTTAGTTACAGTGAAATGAATAATTTACAAACAAGCAATATAGCCTAGCCTAAGCTTACTGATGTCACATACTACAGGCCTAGCCTATGTCATGTAGTCAAAGTAGGGCTTTGCTTGGGGATATATCCAAAATTGGAAGAGCAAGTTTGGAGCATTACAGAATACCCGACCATGTAAAAACACCCCGTTAAATTGAGTGACTACATCAAGTTTCCAAATCTTTTAAAAATATATGTATGGTTACTCAACCATATGTACAACATTATGACATACACAACATACAAACCATCTACAGTATACCCCACCCCATAGGCAAATATATAAACATATGTACAGCATAATGGCAACAAACATTGAATTCTTATTAATTTCATCGTACTTTTCATTGATACTCATTCTTATTACACCCAAGTCATTCTGTGAAATCAAACATTGATGGAATTCTTTCAAGTTGATGTAAGACTGTACGGTTCCAGTGCCATTCCGCCATAGGCTAGGTACATGCTGCAATAGGTACCTTCTTCTTTGAAGACTCATGCACTTGATTGACTGGTTGGCTATGTGGACATTAGTCTAACTGGATTAGGTTTTTAAAAGCTTCAGCAGATTGGGCCCTAATAGACTCCTCAGATAGATAGTTCCAATCACGTACAGTACGGGGGGGGGGGGGGGGGG
>JAIPMN010001859.1:0-12832 GCA_020650975.1 Apostichopus californicus | reverse complement strand
GGGAGCCTGATACTAAAAAAGAAAACAAGAGAGTGAAAATAAAGCATGCGCAAAATGGTACCAAATTTTGTATTGACTTTGAACAATGAAAGGTGTTTCCGGTGTAACCGCACTCGGCTACAGCTCATCTGGTAGTCTCCCACGTAACTTTCCAATCACCAATCACACAATTACAAACCCACCAGCAGAATCCCCGCAAATTGTTTGCTTGCCCAAATGCTGAAGTTCCTTCATCGTCCTTTAATAATACGTTCCCCTCCTCTGATCCTCCATCGGCAGTGGTTTACTTCGGTCGATCGCAGAAGTAGGACGGAAATTCAGTAATTGTTAGTTTTCCTCTTCCTTCGTTTTTCGCACTATTATGGTACAAATACCCGTACTTTGTAAGTTTAGATTAGTAATAGTAGTTTTGATATGACGGTGTTAAAAAAGGGTGTCAGTTTCCGTAGTCCCATTTTCACACCTGCACACTGAAAGCAGACAACAAATTTATCGGCTAAACAATACGAAGAATGTGCGACAAAAGTGCTTCGTATCCTCAATGGAATGTGTGGTATGCAAGTCGACAATATGACTCTCTGAATAGGACAAAGATTTGACTTTAAGTAATGTTAAAGTCACCATTTGAATTAGTCTTTTCAACTGCAATGTCAGATATCATCTATGACACCGTATATTAGTTAACTATAATTACTTATTAAAGGTAATAAAACGTATCCCGATGATTCAAAGCAATAGCAGTACGTGACTATGACTAGAGTAGCACCTGGCAACTCGTTAAACCCACGCAAGCAGACAGTCCACTGCATTGATTATCATGTGTTGTGAGAGGCAGTCATGTCTCATCAATAATAAAAGCCTAACACCTATACGTACTGTGTGTATCGTACAGTCAGCTTAGGCCGATCATCATTATCCATCTGTACTTTACCGGCTAGTACTGCATTCGAAGTTATTCCAGACTGTAGTGAGGCAACTGAGGATAAGAAAGTTGGATTGACTGTTCACATTTAGCAGCTAGTTGTACATGGAGATTACGGATATTAGCAAGTAAAGCAAGTCAGCAAAGACCAGTTTCGGGAACTGATCGAATTTCGGAGATAAATCCTAACTCAGACGATAGTTACCACTATGGAAGATTTAGGTGAGTTGGGAGTGTAACTGAATTAACATGAACTGACTTAACATGATGCACGTTATTAATTTATATTAGGCGCTAATTAGGATGATGTCGTGTCACTGAATTTGCCTAAAACTAAGAGCGATGTCATAGATCTAAGTTCTAACCCCAAGTTAACATTAAAACTAATAGGCACTGTAAATATTCCAGAAATCAGTGTGTGAAAAAACAAACAAATGAAATGTGGCAGGTAGCCTACATTTAGGATCCTAATTTTAATAGGCACAGCCTAGGCCTACTGAGACTACAGTAGCCCAAGCAAGCTACTATTAAATTAAACTAAAGTTAGGCCCTTACGTTACTTAGTTAGGCCTACTAAGTACTACTAGTAATGGAATCTTTTATTGGCCAATGATAGGGAGGCGTTGAAAAGATAGATTAAGTTTTGGATATCTTGACATGGGTACTATCAATCTTTCATCTTGTGTAGCCTAACTTAAGCACAGTTTGTGGGTTAGGCCTGTGCACAATAACTTTACGAGGTCATTGTAGCTTTGCATTTTTAACTTTATATACTGTATAGGAATATCATGAAACAAGTTTAAGCCTGATGTAGGGCCATGTGTAGTAAATCACATGTTGGAAAAGTGCAGCTGGAGGACTGCTAGTGGCCTTTGGGAAAACATTCTGTGGCCTACAAGGAGGTTTTCTAAACCCTCCCCTAAGTACTAATGCAGCACTAAAACCTACATGGTATGCAAACATGAAATGAGGTAGACTATGCTTACTTTAGGGAGTTTTAGAGGCCTATAGCATGTACTTTTGAGACGATGTTTCAAGATAGAAAATAGACAATTCGCATGGAGAATTTACTGATCTATTATCTGACTGTTATTCCAATTTCGTGGTAAGAGGACAATATTTTCACTGTAGCCTGTAGGATCCATTTTTGTGTGTGCATGTTTGTTATTAAAATTGCAACATTTACACCAAGGCTAAGAAAATAAAATGATTAAGATAATGGTAGTCTACAGATGGTACTTAGTGCTGTGGCTGAGTGGATAAAGGTGGGGGCATTGATAAGGCTTAGCAATCGGGCGGTTCTGGGTCATAGTAAAGTGGGTTTCTCTTCCAAAAGCAATCTATGTTTTTCCCATCTGAATTGACTTTCTAAATTGAAAAGATTCCAAATTTGAGTTAAAGTGTTGAATTGGAAGCCACCGACATGTAAGTTGTAATCCATTAGCCCTTGGGGGTTTGTTTCTCCCACATGTGTGGCCGCTTAAAATAAATGCTGATTATTATTAAATTTAAATTGTTATTATTATTTTATTTTTCCTAGCATAATTTGTACATTTCTGGTTTTTATGCAATATGTAAATTTCATAAAGAGTTTGACACAGACTGAGATTTAGCATGCAAGCCCTCAAATCTAACTTAATCTATGTCTATGATTTCTGCAGGAATGAAGTCAAAATGTAGGACTTCAGAATCGATCAAATTTGTAAGCAATGTATTTACCGGAGAAACAGTAATAATTCCAACATTATTGATGCAGTTCCTTCCTCAATTGATCAAATTGTCATTCTATACACAACAATTTACCTCCTATTCTGACCTTGTTTTAGAACTGTTAAATACTTAAATTTCAACAAGTCTGATTCATAGTCCAGTCCAACTTGGCAGTGAATATGAACCTTTTGTTTATTTTTAGACTATTGAATGCATGTTGAGACATAGCACAATTTCTTGTGGTGATTCATTCCTGTGTTACCATACATGTTACAATATTCTGCTATAACTGTTTATTTTCAAACTTTCTTTGTTTTACACGTAAATTTCATGTTTAAGTCAGTTTTCCACAACTCTCATATTACAATTTTGTTCATACTATATGTATTTGGTATTAATTTGAAATTACACATTTTGGTAAAAAAAAACAGAGAAAAATCCTAGTCAATTTCAACCATCACAGTGCATTGAATGCTACTTTGCATACAAATATGCATAATTTATTATTGTACTTTTAATTCAGTGCTACTTTATCGGTCAGTGTGACAATGTAGAGATGCCCGGTTCTGGTAATAAAGTCAAAGGTCATCCATTACAAAACTCCCCAGTTTGACTAACCCCAAATTGCTAAAAGATTTCAAAGGAACTTGCCTGGAGGTTTCTCACCCTATAAATTCATTGTGGCCTATTTTCAGACATTGAAGAATGTTAAATTATCTAGACCATTAATGCCTTAGATTTATTTGAGGAAATTAATTAGGGTGACATCATGGAGCTATAAACGATTAAATTACTCCATGGTGACAGTAAGTGACATTTTTAGTGATGTTTGAACTTTGTATCATCTTTGGGGTTAATACTGAAGACCTTTCTAAACTGTGTGAATGGTCGCATTGAAGTACAGTATATATGTAGCACTACCAATGGCAAAGGGTAATAAAAACATTCTTTATTTCAAAAGGCACCTACTAGGGTTTGCAGTGGATAGCCTACCATACATTAACACTTAGGTGTTATTGGCCTAATTTCTCCCTCTCATCCTCATTGTTATTGTTCTTATGTTTCTCTTGAAAATGTATTTTATACTCATTGAGGTACAGTACTAATTAATGTAGAACTTTGCCCACTGCTGCCTATTTTTTAAAATTTGTTTATCCTTATAGCCATATGATAGTACACCTGTGCGCAGTATGGACCACTCTATTTTATTACTGTATGCACACTAACAGAACCATGAAAGTAACCCTCTCAAATTTTGCTGGTTTGCCCTCTCTTGTAAGTAAGAACATGTACTAAAGTACATGTTTGTCCTTGGAATTAACAGAGTGGGCGCTTAGCCATTAGGTATATGTATGCAAATCCTTTGCGCAATTAGTACAATGAGTGTTCAAGAGAACCTTGTTAAATTATACTTGCTTGTATTTACTTCGCTCCTACGTAAATATCACTCGTAAAATATCCAAACCAGTCAGTTTTGGAATATATATCATACATACAGTATAGTGTGTACAAGTGTTAGGGACAAGAACTATCCACATGAACTCACAATAAAATATTCATAATTTTGTAAATATTAATTATGAATAGCGATCAAAATATTTTCAAGACCATCCCATTGTTAAATATTTGTTGTACAATGCTCACACGATAACACCATTGGTATTAAACATACATGTGCACAAATTATGAGCAAAATTTGAGATATATTTATGGAACTACACGAGAGGTTCTACCGAATTACTCCTGTATTGACACAGAGGACTTAAATCACAGGTGTTCATTAAGTGAAAGTAGGATGTTACAGTTTAGCACTAAAGTTATTGTAAATGTAATCATGTTCCACTTTCAAACAGGTTCAGCAGAGTAACCCAGAGTGTGCCCAAGTTGCTCTGTAAAAGTGTCACAAAGGATTTAATCCTCTTTTAGGCTTACTCCAGTGACCACATGTCCATCAGCCTAGTGAATAGCCTGACCTTGTTGTTGGAGGGTGAGGGTGGGGAGTAGGATGGGGAGTAGGGTGGGTAGTAGGGTGGGTGAGAGAATAGTAATATTTGTAAAAATGTTTTGAAAAGTAATGTGCTTTCTCATCTTTAACTGTTAATAAATATGTTGTGACATGGATGTAACAACTACTAGAACTAAAGAACTTTTAGATTTTTGAGTTACAACATAGTATACTAATGTCCTCTTTGATGTACACTTAAACAGTACTTGTGACTAATCAATAAAAGTGTCAACCCATCAGTGATGGGGAAGGAAGTACCAGTGAATCCTATCAGATACAGGAAAGCATAATGCTGTTGCACATGGTATAAAATAAATATTTAATTAAACACAAGTGAAAATTTGATTCCATTATCATGTGCACTTTTATTCGTATCAAAAAGGCTGAGAGGTTATAGCAATTTTACATGTGAGTTTATAGTTCAGTTAAATATGGAATTGTTTTTCCCCCTTATTCCAAAAATTTCGACTAAAGACCTTTTAATCTATCTCATTCTGGCGGATAATCTGATCAAGCGTGAGATGAAATCACATACAGTAGCTGAAGTCTGACATAAAGGCTCACTGCTTGCATCCCTGTGACAAAATTTGAAAACAAAATCCTCACCAAAGATATAACAGTAATTTGATTGTTTCGAACGTTCTGACAGGGTATTTTTATATCAGTCCTATATATCTATTATTAGCTGTTTTTGTACTTCCTTCTAGGAAGTCCATCCTCTTTCACTTGTTTTTAGTAGTTTAAGATTTTCCTGTTGATGGAATATCTCTTTCATCTTAGCTGTATGGGTTTGTATGTGATGGAGAACCATATTAACATGATGGTTAAAGGCTACATTGTTCCTTTTTGAAGGAAGTCTTGCAAATTAAATTCTTAAAGTGTAACAAGGAAGTGCTTGTAATGTCATATTTTGTGCATACTTCATTTTTAAGGTCATTAGTGCTTTGTTTCAAGAAATAAACATTAATACACGTGTGTAAAAATAATTCCTTTGCTGGGTAGTTGAACTTTTCTGTAATTTGATCAATATAACTTGGTTCAAGATATATTGGGCTTCATTGTAAATGAAAGGTATAGAATGTCATTAATAATTGGAATAAATTGATAAATTGAACAAAAAAGTGCAATATGTGGTCAGATTATTTATCTGAAAGCCACAATTAACTTCAACATTTGAAGTCAATGTACAATATATGCAATATAGTCTCCATGCATTAGGTATACATTGAGTAGAACTATATACCCACATGTGAGATTTTGGTCTAAAATTTATTTTTTTGGATGACTTGTAAAATTGTATGATAAAAGTAATGTATAATTATTATTTAGCTTAAACAAACCTCTAATCTTTCCTTCAATAATGTTGCACAAAAGCATATTATCAACCTAGTGCTGACAATAAATCGTGTAAACAAATGTGTTTTACGAATGATGCTATTTTTGGACTTTGAAACTAATTGTAAACAACTACTGATCGTGCACACAAACCCAGTTTGCAATATTGTTGTCTGTATATGGTGCAAGCGTAGCCTGGGTAACTATTGTGTAGTGTACAGTACCTTTTTGTCCAGCAATTACATGTATATTATATAGTTCAGTAACTCTCTGTAAGTCAAACATTACTAAGACGGCTTCGACCTTGTACAATTCCCGTACCTCATACTGAGGGGACTTTCTTGCTCCAATATATATCCTGTTATTGGCAAAATAAGTGCAAACAATTGGTACCTTGAACTTGGAAGGCTAATTAAGTTTGCCCTTTTGTCTTTGAAATTTGACTTGCTTGTTAAAGAGAACAGGAATGGCATCTGCCAAACGACCGAAAGGTAGGCACAAAGGTTCCTTGGTTGTCTAGTTTACTGTACTACACTTGTGATTGTTTTTATCCTATTATCCTATATATACAGTACTCAAAAACATTGTCAGATGCTGTTAATCCTCCGTATCTATAGATATGTTGTATAATTTTAAGGTTGGCATTGCATCATGATCATTACAGTAGCTGACATATCATATTGTAGGGCCTATATCTTCTGTGTGAAGATTTGTCACTAAAAGTGACTGCTTTTATGCTATATATGTGAATACAGTACTCACAAACACTGTCAGATACTGATAATCCTCAGTATGTATAGATACAGTATGTCGTATAATTTTGTGGTTGGCATTTCATCATTAACAGTAGCTGACATACCATATTGTAGGGCCTATATCTTCTGTGTGAAGATTTGTCACTAAAAGTGATTGTTTTTATCCTATATATGTGAATACAGTACTCACAAACACTGTCAGATGCTGTTAATCCTCTGTATGTATAGATATGTTGTATAATTTTAAGGTTGGCATTGCATCATTACAGTAGCTGACATATCATATTGTAGGGCCTATATCTTCTGTGTGAAGATTTGTCACTAAAAGTGATTGTTTTCATCCTATAGAATACAGTACTCACAAACACTGTCAGATGCTGTTAATCCTCTGTATGTATAGATATGTTGTATAATTTTGTGGTTGGCATTGCATCATTAGCAGTAGCTGACATACCATATTGTAGGGCCTATATCTTCTGTGTGAAGATTTGTCACTAAAAGTGATTGTTTTAATCCTATAATCATGTGAATACAGTACTCACAAACACTGTCAGAGCAGGGAGTTATTATGGAACCATAACAACTCCCTGGTCAGAGATTATGTTAATCCTCTGTATATAGAATTGTTGTACAATTTTGTGGTTAGCATTGCATCATGTATAGACTTAGCTGAAATACCATATTGTAGGGCCTATACTGTATCTTCTGTGTGAAGATTTGTCACTAAAAGTAACATCTGTTTAGCCAAGTCCTTTGTTTTCTCTCACTTCAATGAAGGTTCTTTTGTTTTTACTGTACACTAGAGAGTCACACACATAAACTTAGGGAGGGTCAGCCATTGCTTGGATTGTCACAAAGGTTATATTGCCAATCAGTAGGTCAGTATCATCTCAAGGGTTTACTGTACATAGTCAGTGAACTGTGTATACTGTATATACAGTATATTATACACACATATATACATATATAATGGTTTCTGACTACCTAAATTATTTACATGCCATGACAATCTCAACAGTGTGTGCTGCATGGACTTCCCAGGGTTTGGGACTGCCAAATCACAGAGATCAAGCAAGACCAGAAAATGTCATGTTACTGTCATAATTGTTGTCATGACAGCATCGGAAAAGATTTTGTAAATATTTATTTTAAGTGACACCAGTACAACTTTTAGCAAAGCCCGAAATCAGGCACAATGGTGTAATATAATGTTGCATTTATAGAACTACAAAATGCATGCAATAATTGATCACAGGAACAGTACCTGCATATATATGTGTGTCAATACACAGCACACTGTCCAGTAGCAGACCACGTTAAAACTTAATCAGGATAATCTTGAGTCTCACTGATAGTGCCGTTGGGCTTATAACAGTACATGTACCGTGGGATCTACTGTGCTTTAGGGTCTGCTGACTCCTTGAGTGAAAATAACTTTGAGTGAAAATGAACGAGTGGGACAAAAAGCTGATTACGTTGGCAACTTGTTTTATTTCGGTTAGGCCAAATATACATGTAACCTATCTTGCAAATTACTCTGCAAATAATAATTATAATAATGATAATAAAATACAGAAACAAGGAGTAGCTGCTCTAGTTGCTCAACAAAACAAGTCAATCGCAATCAAAAGAACAAGTAAAGAAAAGAGTCGTTAGGTAACTCAATACAGACATGTATACTATGGTCTACGTTTTAGTATTAATTACATACATCTGCAAATTTGTCGTTTCAAGTGTTTAAAACAGCTGAGCCTGAAATATTGTATTACAAAACACTCTACTTTTACAATCAAAGCTGATTTTAAAGTAATGAAATAGCAAGTGTATTTCATGTTAATTGACAGGTAATTTGCTTCGTCTCAGTCACCATATTGGAGCCTTTTAAAAAAATATTGATCTTAACTTTTTTCACAAACTTTCACAAAGAAGAAATGTCTTAGGTGGATATATTTAAAAAAAAAAAACTATTTTTAAGGATGGTAGACATACATGTCATAACAATGGGACCATACAGAACTGTAGCTTACAGCATGAATGGTTTGGGTATCTTCTTGACCAGATTGAAAACAGTACCAGTAGTACAGTCATTCTCCAGTATTATGAGGCAGGAATACAATTAAAAAAAATGGTAATCTTCTATCTTAAACAGAAACCAAAGTACCTACTGTATATCACAGACAAAATTCAGAACCTTCAAACCTGCCACACAAAGTTTGAAACTTTAAATTATTCACAGAGGATACAAATTTACTGGTAGGTGTACACAGTATTGACAAGAGCTATGAAAATACAATACATTATCGCCTGTGGCTCGGTTAGTTAAATGTTTCTTTGATTGGCATATAGAATATGATACTGTGGAAACAAACAAACGTGTTAGAAAGGAACGTTATACATTGAAACAGAAAGAAGGTAGCAATAAAACTTTTTCATTACAGTGGTCTCGAGCTTTGGGGAAATTTTAAGTGTTAGGTGCAAATGCCCAGTGTGTAATTATCGTCACTTTCGGTCCAAATATTGATAAACGAAACCCAGTGAACGAAATGTCAAGGAGGTCAATGGAAGAGGGTATGTGGTTATGTATTGTAAAATGTAGATCAGATGATCACTGGTCACCTGGATAATTCAGTATCTGACTGATGATTTTTGATATACAATCGGGATTCAATGCCTACTGTATTATAGAGTGTTTAATTACCTCGTAATCCGATCAGTATCTGATCAGCTGTAGATCTGAGAAGAGGGTCCAAGTGTACAGTGCATTGTTTTTTAGTGCTCAGTGAAGAGATTGCCAGAGCCCCCACATCACAGAGATAGTGTATTGAAGTCTTGTCTGAACTCATATATGTCATAGCAGTGCCTAGAATCATTCCAGGGAGACCCATTTTATCTGGTCTTGCAAAACAGGTGATATACTGTACTGTATGAGATTAAAGATATCATTCACCGTGCTTACACCTGTACAGTATGTGTGCACAAAGTCTATACACATTGACACTAATATTTTGTGCGTTGGCATCAGAGGTGTGATTGTATGTAACATATTGCATGTATAGAAGAATAGACATAATCTGTACAGAGAGAAAGAGAGAGATTCTGGTTAAAAATAGTTTCAAAAGAATGCAAACTGTTGCTGTCCTTTTAAAGTACAGTACTTGTGAATAAAGCACAATAACCTATTGTAGTGGAACTTCAGAAGGAATTTAGAGCAGCTTGTTTGACACTGGTCCAAAATTTCATAAAACTTTTTGAATATATTGCTTGAAATAAGATTGCAATCGATGGAAACTAAGATCCCAAATATCAGTTAACGGAACAAGTATTTAATTAATTTAATTTGATATCAGAGTATAATATAATACTGTATATAATATAATAATAGGTCTGTAAGGCAGTTAGTTTACGACGTTATACAGCCACATGTGTGCACAAGTTTATGTATGTACAGTATGTGTGTGATTCTCAAAGTTCTGTTTTTCACACAGACATTTTCATAATTTAGTAGTACACATGCATAGCAAAATTCTAGTTTTGAGTATAATTCTCAGTAGCTTTGTTTCCATATTGACCAGCTGCTTTCAATTGTTTAAATGTTTACAGTTTATCTCTGAAGAGGAAATATTTGACAAACATTCTTTAATATTGATTCTACTGCACCACAGGAGTAGCTTGTGGTTGGAAGCCCATACAGTAGACCCCAGCAAGTTGTGCCTGGGTACTGTAGGATAGGATTCCTTATACAACTCAAGTCCTTTTTCAAGGTGGCATACATCAATTGTGACTACTCTATATAGCTAGTTGTTGTGCTTTGGCCCTCAGAAACATGAATTATTGATTGATTATCGACAAAAGGGCTGTGAGTTGAAGGTGTTTCCATATTTATTCAGCTATGATGGTTTGCATTTAACCTGCTTAGAGTGAGTGTCTTCAAGGATGTCAGCCATCAGAGGGCTTTCAACTGGGTATCAAGTTTCTTACGGATGACAGCTTGGCTGGCAGAACGGAAAATTAGCGAATACTTACTAACAGAGAATGTTATTACCGTAATTAGGGTATATATGCTGAGATTATTAAGGAGGATCATGTTGAGTTAACATTGACACTTAAAGTATTTGTATTTTAGATGAAAACTTTCGTATGATATCGAGAAAGATGATTTTTTTTTTTAATTTGGTAATTAATAAGATTTGTCATGAATCAGGATATAAAGTTGTTTACTGTTTTGTTCAAATTTATACAGAATTGACCTTCATAGAGGGTAATATTTCACTTTGCATTTACCTGCTTAGAGTGAGTATCTTCAAGGATCTTTATGAAGTAAACGCTGAAATTCAAATACATAAATAAATAAAATCATAAACTTTCAAATTAATTTGAATTTTAGAGTACATATATTTGGGGACATCTTTAGTCCTACTTTCCATTCCCCCCCCCCCCCCCTCTAAATTCCTCATTGATTTTTAATACTGGGTAGTACTCAGTAACTTTTGCCATTCAATTTTGAAACCCAGCTAAGAAATGGTCGAAAACAGCAAACTGTAAAGTTTTGCAGAAAAGGTGATTGGAAAAGTATACTTTACATTGAGAAGCTGAAATCCGAGACCATATGCTACATGTGATATATTTTTACTGTATTGTATATTTGCCTAGAGGCTAGAGCTATTCAGAAATAAAGAATTGCTCTTTGCTGTCCCAGGAGTGAAACGTTGACAACTTGGTCGTAAATTGTTTTTTTCCAGTGGCGCCAACTGTGCAATGTATTAATCTGGCTTTAAATTGACAAAACCATTGACATGTAGCCAATTTTGGTGTTCCCTATCTTCTGGTCTCCATTCTTCTAACAAAATAATTTAAACATTTTTGATGGTACAGTACAGGATTAACAGATAGGTCAGTTTCTGTCACGTATAGCAGCCCTTAACAACAGGATAATTCAACATTGCAATGTTTGCTAATCACAAATGTACTGTACTGTACAAGTATAGATTATAGGCACGCTGAAAGTTAATTTTGGAATTTGGAATTGGGAGGGGGGGGGGGCTACACAGCAAATTGAGAGAAATATGGGGGGGGGGGATGGACAGAATGGAGGCCATGCAGGCTGGTAGCCTTAGTGAGCATCGTGAGGGCATTATTCCAGGATTGATGTCACCTTCAGATCTTGAATTTTGGAGGGAAATGTATGTAAATAATAATAGTCAGTAGAATTAAACCTACAGTGTCTTTTTTGGGGGATATGACAAATGTCGGTTGGGGGGGGGGGGATACCAGACATGTTGCAGTGGCATAAGTCCATTCCTTCCCAGCTCGCTTTATATGAGACATAATCCCAACCATCATTTTCACTGATATTATAAAGATGGCATTTACTGTATTAACTTCCTTGCTTTACAAGTTTCCTCACAACTTCAGCAATCATCCCCTTCCATGTTATTTGGTTGTCTGAACCGCAAAGTTGGTAGTCTGAAAAAACTAGTAAAATAAAAAAAAAACCAATATGTACATTGAAGGAGAGATATTTACATAGGTTTGTTGAAATAGAACACCAACTTATTGGGTGCAACTAATTTATCACTTTACCTGTGTGGAAGTTGTTAGTTACATTGCAATATGAATTTGATCTAAAAAGCAAGCGGTCTGTCGGACAACCTTCAAAGCTTTTGTTTGGTTGTCCGAACAGAAATTTGGTCGTCTCGGAGGACCAGCTGACGATTGAAAATTTTGCTGTGACCAACAAAAAGTAAGGTCTAATTGTCCGAGACACACCCAGTAATATCCTTACAACTTTGCCCTGACTAATATTTACAATATTTCCTCCCATTGTATCTCTTCATCCTACCCCACTCCCTTCCTTACAATACCCTGTAATGACTTGACTGCTGAAAAAAAAATCAACAGTTTACAGAGACATTTACACCAAAACATGTTAACCTTAATCAGCAGATTCTTAAAAACAATTTTGAGTCAATTCTCAACATTTAATCATCCAGAAACCTTTTCATGTCAGTTTAAGTCACTTGCAGAAATGCATTAGTTATGAGGAGACAGGTAAGTGAGTTTGATAGCTTTGCCATACAACAGGGGTGGGCAACCTTTTTGAATGAA
>JAIPMN010001858.1:20534-30563 GCA_020650975.1 Apostichopus californicus | reverse complement strand
GTGGTAACTATCATCAAGGCCCTCAACAGTTGAAAGGTGACAGAAAGTGCAATGTAACAATTAGTTCAGAGTAAGATGTACTGTATCAGAAGATGTTAACTTCTCCTCTCCATCTCAAGTTAAAACTGCTAAGACTACTGGGAATGCTGCATGACATGAAATGAAATTAACTGCATGGCTATCTAAGTCTGGTGGATATCATTTTACCAAATCAACCAAATGTTAATACTCAAAATAAGGTCACTATGGATCAAAGTGGGACATCTTCCAAGATTTCCTTCACCAAAGAAAGCTGTGACCAATGATTCCAAGTGATTTAAAGACATCCTTCCCACAGATCAGAACGGTCACCATGTTTGTTTACAATTCATAGCGAGGGATTTGTTTTGTTTGTCCGTATATTACTTCTGTGCCAGTTTATGCAGAAGTGATGAGGTCAAGAAATCAGAGATCTCGGGTCGATTGATCCCTCAAGCATCTTTACTACAAAATTGAAAACATTGAGGGGTCAGTATCCTCCCCGAAATGGAGATCCAGATTGCAGGGTCTAATCCTGAGTACATGAGCATCCACACTACGATCTTAATTGCCTTAATGGGGTCAGACCAGTGAAAGGCTACTATGACATTTCCCTGTTCAGACTTGTAACATTTACCATGACAAGCAGAGTGCTGGTTGGATTCCTTGGCAGGATTGATCTTTGTAGAACATGAGACAAAAATAGAGGGAGACATTCAACTGCTTCATTTATAATAAGAGATCATACCTACAACTGCTATCTATAGTGTGGATGTGACAACTGCGATCCATAGTGTTGTATGCTACAATGGCTATCTGTAGTGTTGTATGCCACACTGGCTATCTGTAGTGTTGTATGCTACAATGGCTAGGTATAGTGTTGTATGCTACACATTTGGCTATCCATAGTGTTTTATGCTGCAATGGCTATCTATTGTGTTGTATGCTACAATGGCTATCTATAGTGTAGTATGCTACAATGGCTATCTTTCGTGTTGTATGCTACAATGGCTTAAATGTGCCATAAATGTGAACCAAAAGATTACACAGCTTTAATATTCCTTCAACACAAGGACCTATAACCAGAGTGAAGACGCTCTCAGTGGTAACTTGCCTTGATAGCAGGCCTCGACAAATTTTTTTAAAGCTACTCGCCAACTGGCGACCGAGTCTAAAATTCTACTCGCCAAAATGTTAAATTTACTCGCCATTTTTTCTTGCTAAGCGTTTTTGTGATATAAGTCTAGGTAGTATGGCCTAACTTAGGATATCGCGTTATAGTGTTACTGTTAGTTGTTTACAGCCAAAACGATCTATTTAAATTGTGTTCGTCAAAGTGTTTAAAATGATATATATGAAAATATAAAACGGTGAAACATTGTTTATGACTTGCTTTGTGAAAGTGACCACAAAAATAAGCAATGGCATGGCTGACCATCTGTAACTTTCACTGGACATGACATCAGACAACTGTACCAGTGCATGTGTTAGTATTGTTAACAAGTTAAGATAACGCTTGGTACTGACAATTATTATTATTATCGATCGATTACTGAGTGTCCGACTTGCAGCTTTCACTGGTCAGGTCTCGAGAATTATCAATATTTTGGGACTAAAATTTAATCCAATAAACTTCCTGTTGTTTATTTAAGTTTGTTGTTTTCCATTTTGGTTACACCTATCGTGTATCATTTAGTTTGTGAGATTAGTATCAAATTAGTTCCGAGCTGGTGAACAGAGCTGTTCCTTAGGACATAATTGTAACAGTGCACTTGATAATTCTACTGTGATGTTTAACATTAGGCCTTTGTTGATTGGCTCACAAGTTAATAGTAAGCCTATCGTATAAAGGCAGTGAGCGAATGAGCCACTCGCCAAAATGTCGAGCGTAATGCAATTTTTGCTCGCCAGTCGCAAAATTCTAGTCGCCATTGGCGAGTTGGCCACCGTATTTGTCGAGGCCTGCTTGATAGTACATGCTTTCAAATAGTTACTTACTATGATATATTCTATTTATATGTCTTGCAGAGTGTTACATCAAGGAACTGCTACTTGGGAATTAATTCCCATAATAATAACCAAAAATTCCATTTCCTTTATGTACACTGGTCATATAGAACTTCTGCTTTGAAAATTAACTTAACAAGATACCTGCTAGCCAACCAGACATACAACATCTGTGTATAAAAATAAAAGCAACCATCATAGCACTTTTGATATTAAAAGTTTATTGACTTTAGAATTAGACAATTCACCTAATACCAGGTCACCTTTGGGATTTTGTTGCCATTTAGATGTCTGTTTGTGATTAGAGGGCACTATACATCTATTTGTACAGACTGATCAATAAGTATCTTGAATAGAGGGTGCTATGTAAACTTGCATTTACTGCATAGGCAATCTTCACGGCCATTTTTGGTTTCGATGAAATAGTAACCTTTGTAGTCATGCAGGCGGATGAGTGGTTTTATGTGTGTGTGACGCCTTGCTAGTAAACAGGATATCTCAAGAAGGGAAGATTGGAACTATCTCATATTTAGGATGTAGTTGTGACATGTTAAGTTCAAGAAGCCTATTGTTTTTGTGGAGGTCAAAGGTCATTTGGGGTCACTAGTGATCAAATTGTGAAAACCTTGTAAACATGATATCTCAAGAAGGGAAGATTGGAACAATCTCATATTTAGGATGTAGTTGTGACATGTTAAGTTCAAGAAGCCTATTGTTTTTGTGGAGGTCAAAGGTCATTTGGGGTCACTAGTGATCAAATTGTGAAAACCAAATAAAAACTTCAGGTTTGGATGTATAATTACGTTGCTGAAGTGGCTAAGCGCGGTTGACGAAAATTAACTGTCGCCTAGCAAGATTTTTATCAATGACCAATCTCAATGCGAATTAACTGTGTAAAATGGTTCGCTATCTGCCCGTGCATTATGTACGGGAAGTTTACATGTGCGGAGATGGTTCACAACCTTCATGGAGCATTTACAAACATACAGCGAAAGCATCACTTAAAATCTAAAATAACTATTTATTAGAGTAAACGGTTTGAGCTGACAAAGTACGTAATGTGTTTTAAAGGCATTCTTAAATATGTTATGTTCATATATTAATTTCTCAACCAATTAAAACAAATATTAAGCGTCGACATCACAACAGCTTGGTTATGCGCAGGCAACACCTAAACAGTAAAGTATATGCAGGCAGACTACTAACAATAAGCATTGTTAAACATGATTCCTGTCACATACCAAAACACTTAAGGTGGCCAAACATCTCCTAAAGTATTTCTTAAGGCATTTTTTACATGCAATCAGTCATAATTCTCTCATTCCACCATCCCCCTCCCTCTCCCCATCCACCAGACCTCTCAGAGGTCTAAACCAATGGAATTATATTGCCTAACTTATGAAGAGTAACAGGTTCAAGTCCAGTCTGGTGGGAGAAGGGTGAGCTGTTAATCTAGGAAATAACTCACTTGCAATCCCCATTTGAAATTGCAAAGTTATAAAGATTTGTGAACACATATTGTCAACTGGTCTCATTTTAAGCAAAGGACACTGCTAAGTGCAGAAAATAATGAAAGGATCTCATTCTGTTGGTGGTGAGCGTTGCGGGAAGGGGGGGGGGGGCAAGCGGAGAACTTAACAACAACACTGAATTAAACAACCTGAATGGAATGCAATTATGACTCATAAACAGGTCAGTTATTATAATAGTTAGTTATGAGATAATAGCATAAATCATGACAGATATCCTTACCTGTGCGATAAGCCGTTTACTGCATTTCAAGAAAGGTCTGAGAGGCACAAACAGGAGACGTTTATCCTTCAAGGATAATGATGACAGTTGACTATAATGAAGAATTGAAAACAGATTTTTCTTCTTACTTGTTTTGATTCTCAATATTGTCTAAAACAGAACAGTTTCTTTTGGTAAATTCAGTTAGACTGATGCACACTTTACATGTATTTATTCCTTACCAACTCTACAAAGAGTTCAAAACGCTTTTCAAAGTCTCAATGTTTACATGCACAAATCGTGCTCTTCTTGTCAGTTCATTTTGCCTTCAATTGCTTAATCCAACTGATTAGAATACTTTTCTACCTGACACACTATACACAACATACAACATGCACATAGCACAGATCAACCTTTCATTCCACACATAAACAAAATAAATACATCAAAACAAGTTCTGGAAAACCAATTTTCCATTTTCACCTTATTCAACCCTATAACGTAAATTAAAATTAGGAACATCTCAAATCCCTCAAGGAAGGTAGAGGTTGAAGAAATTTAATATTATTATTTTTTTCTTGTGATGTCATGACCTCTATCACTGCTACGTTTTGGCCTAAAGCAATTAATAGGTTTAACCTGACATCTGTCAAGCACTCACCTCAAAGGCTCTTCATAAGTGAGAAAATAACTCTGTAGTGATTCCAAGTAATCTTCTTCACTCACTAAAAAGTCAGAGAGCAGGACACTTTGATTATCTGCAAGGACATATAATTATGAACATAAAAGTTAAATTACCTGTCTGCACATAACTTTATCTCTCACCATACTCACTCAACTTGATATTGCAATGTTCAGAATACCCCCCTGGTATACCAAAACTTACAGGAATTGGGTATTCATGAGTGAAAGGAAGCTTACATGTATCCACACAACATGGACGTACAGTACTAAGGGCATGTATTAAAAGGTTACCAGTTCACTCTAAGTAGGATAGACAGAGTGCTGAGGTTGTGAGACAAGTAAGTGAGTAAACAATTTAAATTTGTGTTGCAATGTTCTGTACACAACCCTATACACTTAGGTCCTAATGCACAGTAGGCTAGGCCATGTACATCTATTTTAAAAAGTGTGGTAGGTCTATTTTAAGTGTTTCATTTGAAGAGTACAGGTCTGCCTTTCTCAGCATCTTGCACATCTGTTCTGATATACTCTCAACAAACTAGCAATGTAGAAACAACTTTGTTTTGTCTGACAGGTGTTCTAGCTGCTTTGTCTGTTCCTCTTTACACAGTTAGAACTAATATACCACATGAGCTTCTGCAAAACTTCAATTTATTCCAGATATTGTAGAAAGGTAAACCTGGTCATCCGCAGATTCTTCTTAAAATACTTGGGTCACCTTCAAGGCTTTTTTGTTCATTTAGGAACCAAAATTTCACCTTTCACCTTCTAATACAACATATTACTTGACCTATATGGTCGCACATAGTGATAAAATAAAAATGATTATCTGATAAGGTTATGGGAAGAAAGATGGGGAGGCAATGGTGAGAGGTGTAAACTTTGGTACCTTTCCTGACAAGTATGACCATGAAAAGCTTCTAAAGAAGTACACATTTAGAAATATTGCCCTCTTATCCTTCATTGCTGCAGCAGAAACTTAGCAAACAGCAATAGCTAAGAATGCTGGGCAAGCAGCAAAGAAGGTAATCAATAACTTCATTGATAGACATCGGGCACCAGTCCAATTGAATAGATATTATGAGACCAACTGTAAATTACCAACAGTGCAAACATCAATAGATACCAATTAAAACTTATAACATCCTAGTACTTCAACCAACCTGAAAAATACTCAGCTCTACTTCTGGAAAAATCTAACAAAATATTTGTGACTGTACAAACACTGGCTCAACATCAGTGTAAACATAGACCAACTCATGGGACAAAGGGCTCAATACCCATGAAGGCCATCAGGAATCAAATCTGGGTCCTTGCCCAGATTATTGACCCTCCTATAAATGACCTCCTAGATGAAATAGAATAGCACAGAAACAACCTGTCAAGTTGGTAACTCTTTGTGTTTTCAATAAGTAGATGTTCCAACAACATACAGCAGACACACTGCAATGTAATGATCAAAGTGGACTGTAAATACCAAGGTAGGGCTAGTTTCAAATGATGTGTTTTAGTTTTAAGAATGTGTCACCAGTAACAAACGTCTGCCAGTCTGAGCTAACAGTGTGTACAGTAAATGATACAATGATATTATACATCAAGTCACAAGGCTTACAGATATGCTTTATTGCTCCAATTATAGCAAGCTATAGCTAGGAAAGTTTTGTGATTACGTAATCGACCTGCCAGACTCTAAAATAAGCCTGCAAAACTTCTTTACATCATTTGGCTCTTGGTGTAAACACTGTGTGTCTAAAGTGTAGTTAAGCATACAGCATTCACACAAAGGCCCTCATACAAAAAAATAAGTATGCGGCAGGCATTGCAGACTAATTGGTAAAAAGAGGTCATTTTACGACCAAGGCATGTCGATTTCGTATTAAATCTCAAGAAACTTTTCAACGATAGCGTGTTGGGGTCTATACAGCAGACCTTTAACCACTCAAGAGACTTAATACTTAAATAAATCAGTTATGGTGGAAACTCTCCTTTAAATGTCTCACATCAAGCTAATGGTGGGCAACAGAAAACTCTATATAGTGGTTCAAAAGGCCAAACAAAGTTTATAGCATAACACCTGTGTAGAAACAATTATTGATATGCATATTTTTGCCACAGTTAGGTGGTTGTGGCTTCTTCTCAATGTATTTATTAGTGCAGTAGTTGCGTAGTGTACATTATAAGCCGGCTGCTGTGCACATTAATAGTCCACTCCTAACAAAAGTACAGTTTGTACAAAATGATACTATTGTGTGCTGAGTCACAGTTATGGCCGGGTGATTGAATGGCTTCTGTTAAATAGGCCTATTGTTAAGGACGCAGTTCAAAATGTTTGTATCACAGGCTTAACAAGGTTATTAGAGCACCGAATTATGATTAGATGCCATTGAATGGGCATTGGTTTCTAGACCAAATTATTTGCAGCGTAATTCTTTGAACAAAAGCATCTTTTTCCTGAAGAAGAAATATCTGTTGCAAACAGTCAGTAAATTATGCAAATTTTACTGATACTGCCAACGGACCAATATCAATGATTTCGGCCAATACCGATATGCATGTCAATAATCAGCGCTACACTAGTTGCAATGGTGGGAAGAGATACATCGGTGTCATTAAAAGACAGTGTCTGGTGCTTGACATTACCAATTGTGACCGGGAAACTAGGTGAGAAAGTACATGATTTGAGCAGAGACAGGTGTGATAGAAGAAATAGAGCTCAGCTTCCATCATGTTCAAATCTCGAACTGAAGACAACGGAATTCAGTAATTAGATCAATTTTACGTAGGTAGTTTTAAGTGGATTGCAATCCTACTAATAAGTGCAGTTATTCCAGCAGTATTCCAGTCAAGTGATACCCTCTCTAAAAAGTACCTGGTACTTTTAGGTTCAGTGGAAGCAGACCATGCCAAATGCACACGCTTAGTATGGTTTCACTGAAATTAAGTGGAAATATTAACATTATCCTCCACAAACCAGTAGTGAAGTCCATACAACAAGACTCTACATATAAGTCTGCTTCTTAGGTTTGTTTTTGTTTATTGATTTGTTTTAAGTTTACTCATTGTTGAAATGTGGGATGTCTTGCTATAATAAGGGAGATTTCTAACATTGGTAAAAGTAAGTCAGGGAGGTTACCAGCTCTCATATTGTCTGGTGTGTGAATGTTGTAGAAATGATAATAGCCAGATGAGTATGTTAGTTTCTCTGACATTTCCCATTCATATCTTCAACAGGGCTACTTTGGCACAAATATTTGCAAACGCCACCTCTATTATGAAGAAATCCAACTAACTAATGAACTCACATACAACATTACAGTTTAAGTTAAGCAATTGCTGGCTCATTTGGCTGATGGGAAAGCAACTCTCACACTATCATATAAAATATACACTGAGCAATAGCCTACAATAACAGTCACAACCTCAACTTCAGTAACTGCAGATAGCATACTTATCACAATAACCTTTGGCCAAAAAACAAAAAAAAAAGGTTCTTAATTGTAAAATCATAAAACTAAGATCAATTTTCTAAATGACAGAACAGGTGCAAGTTTGATTTACAAAACAATCATTGGTATAAACCCAGTCTGCTGGATCTCTATTGGGCCAGTGCTTAATGTTCATGTGACAATTGGCTACTAACCAATGTAGGGACTAGAAATTTATTGCAATGATTGTTAAACTGTTATTATTCATTCTGTAAATAGAGCAGTAATAAATGCATGGAGTCAGCTATCACAGGCTCTAGCTATCACAGGCTCTAGCTATCACAGGCTCTAGCTATCACAGGCTCTAGCTATCACAGGTTCTAGTAACATTGCAATTAGCAAAATTGTCTATGCCTAAATATCTCATAGAAATGCTTGATGCTGTATCTGTGTTAACACATTAGTTGTGACAATCGGAGACTTTCTCAATTATAAGTTCTCAGGCAATTGATCATGGTTGATTTAGCCCAGAATAATAATTTACTAAAATTGCACTGGTCAATGTTCCTTACCTCTGGCAAACAATGAATTGGTCATTCGCTCCTCAAACTGAATCTGATGGCCCTCGACTAGGATGGCTTCAGCATCCTCATTGAGGTGGGCCTTGGTGAGAGCCAGCTTTATTCTGCATTCAGGGAGCCTGTACTCCATAGCTGCAGCCGAGACAAGGTCCTTGATTCTCATGCCCACTTCACCAGTTAGCTACATTCGGATGAAAGTAAAAAGTCCATGGATAACAAATATCAACAATTTGGGGAATAGACAAGAAAGGTAAAAACAGCCAACAGAGATTGGTGTCAAGAATGAAATGCATAGATATGGTGTGAGTTCAAAGCGCACATAGCAGTTAAGGAAGCTCTCTTGTTTGCAATGATTTTCTGACTTGTAAGGCAGGCATTTTGTGAGAAGTTTGATGTCTTTAGCTCCAGAGGCAAAAAACACTTTGATTGGTTTGGGAAGTTATGAATGAGGAAACTTACCTGTCTTATCTAGATATGATAGTCAAAATGTTAATGATTTTGTAAGCAAGCCAGATCAGAGTTGGTATGTATAGATGAAACCCTGGTACATAGATATTTGTCAATGATGCAATTGAACACAAAAGAACTGTTAAGCCTGTTCAGTAGATACATTATCTTTAGAACTACATTTCCAGTAGAATTCATGTTACAAACAGTATCCAATATGATTAAATTGCATAAACGTAACAAGATATGTGCTAGTAAAGAAAGAAAAGGAAACTCACGCAGAGGTCAAGACCATTTGTATTAACAAGAAATCGAGTGTTGTCACACATTTTGAAAACAAGAAAGAAGTCCAAATAAAAGTCCAAGAGATTTCAACCAGGATTACACATGAAAGCTACATACAGTATTATCCACTAATTCCATAGAGCTGATACATTACAGTCTGCTACAACATTAAATGTGCACAGCGTGTTGTTAAGTAATAAAGAGATTGTTCGACAAGACTGATTGGATTGGACATTACCCAGAAGCTCCTGGGAACAA
Organism: Apostichopus californicus; assembly: GCA_020650975.1. NCBI lineage: Eukaryota > Metazoa > Echinodermata > Holothuroidea > Aspidochirotida > Stichopodidae > Apostichopus > Apostichopus californicus. The sequence continues at coordinate 21,127 of JAIPMN010001858.1, read as the reverse complement.
AAAGAAGGTTTTAATTTGGAAGGGAAGTTAAGGAAATCATCACGTTTCAGATAGACCGGTTATGATGAAATTGTGTCCTAGAACAACAGGGCGAAAGAGAGTGGATACCCATTATGGAAATTTGACTTTATCAGGAAATTTGATTAATACTTTTCAAGGATGTGTGAAAAGGCAATAATGACCTAACAAATAATTATTGAATACAGATGTCACAAGAGCCACAGAGAATGCATGAATTCTTTCTGTTGTTTCTATCATATTCCTTTAATAGATCCAAAATAACAATGGAAAATGAAATCTTAAATCCTGAAGATAAATAAATTCAAGACGGGCCAAGTTCTACATGGGTGGAGTCAAAGGACTATCACATTTTCTGTATACAACATGAATAGGGTATTGGTGTTACTGTATACAACATGAATAGGGTATTGGTGTTACTGTATACAACATGAATAGGGTATTGGTGTTACTGTATACAACATGAAGAGGGTATTGGTGTTACTGTATACAACATGAATAGGGTATTGGTGTTACTGTATACAACATGTAGAGGATATTGGTGTTACTGTATACAATATGAAGAGGGTATTGGT
>JAIPMN010001858.1:0-18289 GCA_020650975.1 Apostichopus californicus | reverse complement strand
TGTATACAACATGTAGAGGGTATTGGTGTTACTGTATACAACATGTAGAGGGTATTGGTGTTACTGTATACAATATGAAGAGGGTATTGGTGTTACTGTATACAACATGAAGAGGGTATTGGTGTTATTTATTTATTTTATCAGACAGAGTTTTGAATGTTTGATATCTGTTAACAAATGTTCATTTAATCAAACTTTGAACTACTTTAATAATGTAACATTAGTTTCAAGTAATTACTGATTGTTTTCTGGAATCTTTTGAATCAATATTAGTTGTATTCTTAGAAATCTGTCGCTACAGACCTTCTTCAAATAACATGACTAGTACATGCAATAGACACCATTCTCTTCATTATGTAGTATTGATCTACAGCTACAATGGTTGTTGTTGCCAACATGAGATGGATTGGATGCATCCCTGTTGAACAAATTGCACTGTGCTGGAGTAAAAGATGACACCTGAGGTCTGCAAGTGTGTTTGACTTACAATGTGTTTTGATGTAAATGTGATAGCAAGGTGTGCAGGGATAGGAAGGTGTTGTAAATGACTAAAGAAAAGAGTATTGTCCACTCGGCAATACTTCTCAGCTTTGAATAACACAGCCATAATCCTTGGACAAGCTGGTAATGTCTTGGCAAGAGATGTCAAATTTAATAACCTTGTTTAGCTTATCAACACTCTATTTAGTTTATAGTTTCTCCATGGAATAAATGCAAATATGTAGGACATCACATTTTCTGTTACTATCTTTTAGACATAATGTAGTGACCGTGCAATGGATTTATTGCTGTCCGTATTCCTTCCTTATCCAGCAGGTTGACATGTCTTAAAGAGACTACATAAATGAATGATATGAACAGAACAGGTAGAATAGTATAATTCTCAACATAACAAACTGTGCTTACAATGATATGGCCAAGAAGAATAAATTTGTTTGCCACAAGCAATGACATAACAGGGGAGAAGGAAAGAAGATCCAGGCTTAAAGAACTAATATAAATCATATTCACACAACCACATCTAGCATTAGGAGGATACTGATTGTATTTCCAGCCAGCAATGTGAAGTATTGTTGTAATTATTATAAGTGTTATAATGGATATGACCCAAATATTCCTTCATTGTGAAGCCTAATTACACTGATAACACCAAGTTATTAGCATATACATGTTGGTACCACACCCAACAAATCACACTGATATAAACATTATGGTTAGACCCTGTAAATATACCTTTGCAATGTTCAGTTCATGAGAAACGTCTGGTAACCCTAGCCTTCGAACTCCAAAAGGGTTCGAACAAATATAACTCTTTAGCTCTGAATGGAGTGCATGTACAAGGTAGTGTTCACCTGCCACTGAATTTGATTTCTATGAAGATTTTTTTTTTTACCAACAACATTATTTCACCAAAATTATTAAATAATCACATCTTACTATGATAAATTGGTCCCAACTATCTAAGTCAAAATAATCACATTCAAAACTCAAACAAACACGGAACAAACATTCAAGTATGTAAAAGAAGCCATCAGTGTTTGTTGATTATTAACACTTAATGGGCACTGAGTTAACCTTGCAAGTGAAGCCAGAACTATGAGAACATGCAAATCAACACTGATATCCTGCTTTTAAGGTACGCAAAGGAAGTTCATTTAAAAATGATGTAAAATAGGTCAAAGATATAAGTTGTGGATAATAACTTGACATCATAAATGACAGAAATTATTCCTCCCAGAAAATCATGCCCAAGGATTACAGGTCAGAAGGATCATGGGAAAGGTCAAGTTAAAAACTTGGATGATTGAATATTTTTTAAAAGACTTCATATTACAATCAAGAGTAAGGAATGCTGTGGGCAAACAATTACTGAGTAACAGCCAACCTAAGAAAAGCAATCAAATTCTTCAGAGCTTTAGGTGACAATAGTTGTGTTAATATACTGTGCTTCATTGTATTATTTCACAATGCTTGACAGTGAATGCAGAAAAGGGCTACATTGCACTAGTGCACTGATTCTACACACAACAGTTTAACACCCTGACACATAACCTCCAGATGTCCATTACACGATTTTGAGAGTCACAGAGTCATCTGAATAGAGAATTAAGTCATGGAAGTTTCCTGTCACTCAAGTCATATTAGCATATGAGGGTTAGAGAGGTCCTAGCTGACAGGAGCAGCCTTCATTCCGAAGGATAAAATGGTCCATCCATTCATTTATTTCACAAATTAATGTAAATGTTATCTTCAATAAATCAATGTTATAAATGTTCAAAAGAAATCCTTGTATTCTACAAAACCAGGTTCATCTGAGTATGACAACTAAGCACAGTCATTACCATTGAAGAGTTTACTTCCAACAAGTTATACATGCAAATTCAGACTAAGCACACTAAAGAGCAACTCTTTACTGATCACATTAAGATAGACTGCAGGAAACTATTTTTCATGATAGTGACATTTGGGATCTAGGCATACCAAATTTCAGATTCATTTTCCCAGAGGGATTTCCATTCATTAAAGGATGTGGTTGCTCGGTGTTCTTTGTTCACAGTATTACTATCTTCCAGTTCTTCTAGCAAGAGCTCCTTCTAATATGTGAGATATTATTATTCATAAGTTTAATCCAGTACAGACAACTTTGAATCCAACCTAGTTAATGTAATGCTTTTCAATGGCAAACCTTTGAATGTTTTTCATATTTTCTGGTGAGGTTTTGGTATGCTAAAGTAAGAGAAACGTATCTCCTTTACTGGTGGGGTATATTCCCAGTAGGTTATTGTAAAGTCATGAAAAGTGTAGATTTATTGGTGTAATTTTATCTGGTAGCATCTGGTAAAGGCTACACAATTGAAAGTCACTTCCAATATAATATGAACATTCAATAGAATTTATTGCTGATTTTGTATGTTCATTGCTAAGAACCCATTATCAAGGCTTGGCAAGAACAGAAAAGACATTACTCATCCTTGACTTTTGAATTCAACATTAAATTCAAGGGAATGAAAAACAGCTAAAATGCCAGTCTCTGAAATAACTGGCTCAGTGCCAAGATGAATTTGACACTGATTCAAGCTGAAGATTTTGAGGTTGTGGTTTATTATGGTAATTTGCATCTTCAAGTTAAGTCTATGGATGAACCAAGTGTATTACTTTTTAGAAGCCATGTACTAAACACCTGTTTTAAATACCCAGACTAGTAATTGAGTCTGGGCTTCATGTTCCTACAAACATATATAGTTGAATTCATATTATTTGACTAGAAAGCAAGATTCATTTGAATAACTGTCCTCTAGTAAACAACTCTCCATTGATCTCAAGAGACCTTCTTCACCCTCCTACATCCTCTTGACAATCCCCTCTAAGTGGTCCTTTCAAGCAGAATAAACACACACAATGGTTCCATGACAATAGACAGACAATGGATGACCAAACACTATAAGTCACCTTGCTCAACATTTGCTGCAAAGGCCATAACAAACTGACCATAACTGACCAATTGATGAAGTAAGAATATTCACTACAAGAGATTCTCAAGTCAGCCAACTTTTTCAAAATCAAACCACAGTTCATAATGAGATTAGGTTTGGCATAGAGGTTCCCTTCCCAAGGACAGTAGCCTAGGCAGAACTGGGATGTTAAACCATACTTCAATTTGGAAGGGCAGTGTTACAGAAATCTTCCATTGGTGCAGTCCATATTATTGATAACTTTGTCATAATCACAGTTCTAATGTAATGGGACTGAAAAATGGGTGAAGTTTAGGAATGTTTGCTGCAAAGTGTGGCTTCCCAGAATGACTGTTAAAATGTTAGATTTATCACTTCTTAGTCTTAATTCCTATCTCCACACAACAAAAGGATGATCACTCTGTGATCAAGAAAAGTTAGGCATTGCTGACCACTTCTGGAAATAGCCATTTTCAATCTATCAACCTCCTCATTCTAAACCCCTGAGTGTGTTTCTAAGAGGGCAAGTCTATGATTGTATAAGATGGAATGGTGAGTAACCATCTCCTGGGAGATATTGTTGTAGTCTATCTAGAATGGAAAGGAGTAGAAATTAGACAACTAGAGGGCGCAGTGCTAAAGGTGTCCAGTCATGTTGTTTAGGTAGATAGGAAAGCCCATACGGATACTGGACACAGGCAGTGGTGGCACCAGAAATTCCAAAGCAGGGGGGGGGGTTGGTCAAGTGGGGAAGCATACAGCTTGGAGGGCAAAACTTTGGAATTGCAAAAAATGCACCTGTATATAGTACATATCACAGGAAAATTTAGGGGGCTAGGGAACACATTCTACCCTCCACCACAACCTCATGCTTCATCGGAGAACCAATTTATCATATGAATATTTTAATTTTACATGCAATTCAAATTGTGACAAAACTTTATTTTAAACCAGAATGCAAAAATGCATTGTGGTTTCGATGATGTAACATGAGCAGTTTTCTTCATAAATCTGACGAAATTTATAGTGAGGGTGTACATGTTTACAAGGGTTTCAAGATTTCACCTCTGATGATCCAAAATGACCTTTGCCCTCCACCAAAAACAGTAGGCTTCTTTCATACAATGTGGTACTCCTACACACCAAATATGAGGTCTGCCCATGATTCCCTTCTTGAGATATCGTGTTTACCAGGTTTTCACAATTTCACCCCTGATGACCCCAAATGACCTTTGGCCTCCACCAAAAACAATAGACTTCTTGTACTTAATGTGGTACTTCTACACACTAACTATGAAATTGGTCTGACTTGTGTAAGTAAGTATCTTGGAGGTCGATGCTTGTTGCCCACATGCCCTTTCTTAACAACAGGATAATCAGAGCTAATGTTTCCTTGCAGAAACGTTTTGGTTTGACATGGTTTTTGTTGATGCGTTTCAATTTTAGAATAGGATGCCATGACCTGTCTCTCTTTTTGGTTAGGTAAAATGGTCAGACTATCCCGAAACCTCTACAGCTCCCTGTCTTGGTAGTAGTGCTAAAATTTCCCCCCTCCACTGCTAACTTTTGGATGGGATCCCTTGGTGTTGGTATAACTCTTCCTCCATCCCAAAAGGTGGACCAGAGGTAAACTCTAATTTGTATCCCTCTGATACTGTCTTCAACACCCACCGTTCCGCACTGATAAGTGTCCAATAGGGCAAAAGATCTTAATCTCACCCTTCCCTCCCCCCTCTTAACCATGTGTCAATCTCCTGCTGTTGCAACGGTGAGAATTGTATGCATACTAAGTTACACAGATCCCTCCTAGTACATGTACAGCATGTTGGGCAAAGATGGTGTTCTCCCAGGACGAAACAACAAGCAGTTCACACACTCATATTGGCTCTAAGAAGATATCTGAATTTCCAAATATAAAAGAAGCAAACCTAACAAAAGGTAAGCTAGAAGCAAGTGCTTAAAAAGTACTAACTGGTGACCAAAAACATGAAAAAAACCTTAACATAAAATACATACTGTAAGGCCAGAGAAAGGCGGGAAGAAGTAAATGAGATGCATTTGACAAGCTACAAGTCATCTGGTCAACACAAATTGCCAGTTGAGACCAATTGAGATAACCTTTTGACCCTTGAGCCAATTTTGCCACCATTTGAGATAGCCTGTTGACCCCTTGAAGCTGAGATTGTGAAATTGGATTGAAGGGCCAATTGAGTGTGTTTAAAGCAATACTACATATCAAACTTTCCTTGAACTTTCCTGGATGACTGTATGTTCTGTTAAAGACTTATAGAGCCCCTTCACAAAACTTAACTGAACTGAATTTGACCAAAATATGTTCACCAAAAGAACCATTGGAGAATGGACAGATTTAGTGCAGCTTTAATTTTGGACTTGACACCTATTGACCTATACCAATTTCAATCATGGGGTATCTACCTACCAAGTATGACATTGATTCAACTTGTGCTTCTTGTGATATCGTGTTTACAAGCTGGCCATCACATACACACACACACACACACACATACACAGAGGCCAGCACGATTGCAATACTGAGCTTTTAGCATTTTAACTTAAAAGGACCTAATTGTCACACTGTGGAGCCAGGTTAGACACCAGAATTGAAAAGGTGGCATCCTTTGTTTCAAGTACCTGAAAGAATGGTGGCTTGCACATGACATGAATTCTAGAGAGGGAAATTCAGGTATATTGTGCCCTCAAAAACGACTGTGTTTTCCGCCTTTCATTAACCTGGTCATTCTAGTTTCACAGGAGGATTTTCTTATATTCTGGATTTGTATTCAAAACTCCTAAAATAATGTGTTTCAAAAATGCTAGAGACTGAAAATTAGATGAAATGGATCTTGAATTCAATAATTATTCACTCATTTTCCTTTCTTTGATGAAGAATGTAATTTAAAGACTACATGTCTTAGTGCAATCAGTTACAATCATATTTCTATAATGCTCAATATATTTGGAAACTTGATTACTAAAATGTAACTTTCAGAAAAGGGCTCAAGAAACTAAAATTTGAGCTTAAATAGATCACAATAAGTAATCTAACATGTGTGGCTAGAAATATAGCACAGATATGGCAGAATTTTATATACTAATTATACAATATTTTAACAACAAATAAAAGCATAGATACTGTATCACTTCATCTTCCCCTCCCCACTCCATTCTGTGCCCTGCCCAACACAACAAAGAAGACATTTACATCATGAATCCTCATAAAAATAAGTTCCCATAAATGTCTTCTTTTGTGGGCATTTTCAACTACATAAAGAGAGAGTCATTTGCAGACACTTTTTAGAACATTATAAATTCCTTACATGCCATGTAAAACAAATCACACACCATTAGATGAAGATGTCATATCTCTATAAATGAAAGAACTTGAGCAGTATTAATTTCTTTTCTTTCGACCAAATTGAGCATATTGTATGTACAGCTTCTTGTAAAGTACAGCAGATGCCAAGGCCAACAACGTGACATTTGTCGAATACAGAAGAGAACACCAGCTGTGAGATATGACAGTGACACAGCATTAATACTCTAGTACTTTAATGATGCTGAAGGATCAGGTAGATAATATGAATACTGTATATGGTTGGAAGCAAACCCTACCATCACCAAGTTAGCATATATCTGAGATATATATTTGTGATGAACAACTCCAAGTATTGTTATATTTAAAATTGCTCAGACTAGTGTGTGAATGAACATTAAAGTGCCACTGATATCTCCTTAAAGGAATTGTCTGGTGAAAGATTTTGATTCGTTGTTCTAATAGTTCTTAATTTTCTCTTTCTATCCATGTGAAAATTGTCCCCATTCGATGTTTTCTTCTTGTAGAAATCTGGTTTTCAAATTCACCAGTTTCTCACCAAAAGTACAGTTTGTTCCAACGCATCAATTTGGTGATTGACGTAGCGCTGGCAAATAGGCAAAACAGGCGACTTGAAGTTAGCACTCCCATTTCCGCAGCAAATAAACTCTCACGTGTACACGCACATGTGATTGCCTATTATATATTACGTATATGCTCGCGAACGTATATCCTACCATGCCCAGTTGGTGTACTTGTATAGCGTTGCACATAATACACTCTCACACTCAAACCACAGTTCATAAACTGTTCTTCGAAATTGCTGATATAAAATTCACGGATCAAATTTACAGTAAAAGGAAACTTGAAAAGTATTTGGAACACTGAAAGATGAAACTTGCGGAATCGTTGTCAGAGCAGAATGTAGTACCGAGAAGCTTAGGCTTCGCAGAACTGTCCAATTGTAAACGTTAGAGTAGCCTACATGCGAACGTCGCGTAGGAGCTGGATAGCGCGATGTAAAAACAACGAAGAGTCTGCTGTTCAAACTAATCTTGTGTTACACAAAGACCACGAAACCACCGATCTACTACATACATGTATATGGCGGCTTAAGGAGTTTTTGAAAACATATCTAATTTATAAGAAATATCACCGAAAATTAAGGAAGAAAATAATCTGTATACAAACGCAGCTTTTGTTTTGATTACTGTAGGTACTGTACGGAGCGTGGGTTATGTCGCAATCTGCATTAGCGTAGATGAATTAACGTTCTGTACTGTTCAAATCATATTGGAAGAGTCCATCCTTAACGATTAAAAAATCGTTTCTCTGTCAAACGCTGCATTAGCGTTCTCATAATTTGACAACATGTTTGGAAAATTATTTATCATTTTTTAAGGTTACTTCTTTGGGCCACCAGACAATCCTTTTAAAGCCAATTGGATTAATATATTTCTTAGCTGTTTACGAAAGAGCCTGTATGTAATGGACAATGTTTTAGTTCCCGTTTAGTCGAAAGAGACAGTAGTTTAGAGAAATTTGATGTCAAAGTTAGCAGATTCTCACTGACCAGGAACATAAAGTGTAAAAACTCATTAACGTACAGGTCACTGTGTGACGTCATTCAATAACAATGGACTTTCCACGTACAGAAAGTGATTAGATTCCACATTCATATGCAAGTTTCAAAAGTTAAAAAATTTGAAAACTTTTACCGTCTCCAGTACAATATATACATGCATACAATACCTACCGTCCGTACGTGTTAGTGTGCATCACTAAGTTAGCTCCGTGAGTAGTGTCGTTGGTTCTGCTAAAGAGAACTAAGTCACACAGGGCTTATTGTACAGTGTACTCTATTGTAATATGATTTTTTTCCCCTGCACCTATGGGGTAAATCACTGCTGAAGATAAACAATTGAGTAAGCACATTAGAATAACGGGGCAATTGTGGCTAATGAGTTTAGGCATATATCAAAATTGGGGAGACTTTACCTTTAGAGAGCTTCTGCATAGACAATACTACCTATAATACGTGTTTGTGTGAAGTGCGCTGAACATATATTCGCCTGCAGACGGTGAGAAACCCCAGGAGCGAGAAAGTCTTTGCCAGTGCTACTCACAAAATTAATCCAAAGCCTGCAACGTTTATCGTCGGTTTGATGACTGGGAAACGATAAGAAACTTAAATTTCGGTTTTCAGAAGTGTTTTTGCAACCTCTTACTACACAATTCTTTGGCATTCTGATATTAACAGTATGACAGAGTTTTTTAATGGCGTAGTATTAGTGCTGAAGTGAATACAGTAGCTTCATGGAAAATTTTTCCTCAACCGACTCCGCACATGTACGCCACCTGCAGTCACGTGAGCCCTTAGGTATTTTGCGAAAAGAGCATATTCCTGGTCCAAAAGTGCTAGGTTTGATCAAGTTTTACCAATTCCCAAAAGAAAATAATACAATGTGCCATACATCGATGAAAAAGGTACAAGTAAATTTGAACGGATTAGAGGATGTCGAAAAATCACCAGCTATGCCTTTTAAGCTTATTTCTAATTGTCAATAGCCTCTCCTATTCTTATGAGGCGAAATGCACATTACATAATAGGCTGGTCAGTGGGAGATACAGGTACGGTAGATTAGAAAACAAGGTTTCCAGAGTTTGACCCCTGGTGACTTCAAATGACCTTTGACCTCCACAAAAAATAATAGGCTACTTGTACTTAACGAGTCACAACTACATACTAAATATGAGATTGGTCCACACTTCCCTTCTTGAGATACCGTGTTTACAAGGTTTTCAAAATTTGACCCCTGGTGACCCCAAATGACCTTCGAACTCCCCCCTCCCCCAAAAAACAAAGGCTTCTGCTACTCAATGTGGTATTCTTACACACTGAATATGATATTGGTCCAAGCTTTCCTTCTCTTGAGGTATCGTGTTTACAAGCAAGGCGTCACACACATACCCATACACCCACCCACTCATCCGCCTGCATCTCTACAAAGGTTTCGATTATCATCGAAACCAAAACGAAACGAAATCTCTAAATCAGCAGAAAGGCTTGGGAACAAATGACCCAGTAGCAGTTGCCAGGAATATGTCATGATGGGAGTACTGAACTGTTTCTGATATTGGTGGCGTGAAATGTAAATACCGTGCTTCGATTCTTTTGAAACTGTTACAATGAATACAAGCACTGGAATGAAGAATCCTACTCTGGCTTCTTTTTGGCTCACTATTTTAAAGCTTCCCTGAGATACTGTAACTTCAAACTTCCTTTAATATCCAACGTGAAGGAATTTTAAGGAATTTTCAGTGGTACTGTACTGATGAATTGAAATTATAGATCAGTGGTCGGCAAGATTTGATACAGTAAACAATTGTGATTTTCAAAACATTGAAAAGACGTTATTAAAGGAATCAATCAGCCACCAGCCCAACCATTTTGAATTTTCAAGACCCACCATCGGGTTGCGTCCCCTTGTTAGCTGACCATTGCTGTAGCTGACCATTGCTGTAGCTGACCATTGCTGTAGCTGACCATTGCTGTAGCTGACCATTGCTGTAGCTGACCATTGCTGTAGCTGACCATTGCTGTAGTTGACACTAAAGCAATCAACCATCTGCTTTTCTCTCTCTCTCTCTCTGCTTTCATTCAGTTTGTTTCTGCACAGTAAATTAAACTTAACTAGAGACTAACCGTCCCACTCTGACAGCTACAGTATGACCTGATGACATTACAAGAAATATACAAGTTTGTACCTGATAAGTTACAGGAGGTCTTTTGTTTTGTCCATAATATTTGATAATTCTGACCAATTAGAGATTTAGTTGAGGGAAGATACTGTACTTTGTGAGTAAAAATAAATCATCACAATGCTGATTATTGCTTTGCTGACATGTTTAAAAAAAATCTCTCATAACTAAAATTCTGCACTTTTCCCAAATACAATCATCTTGAGGAGGAGTTTGGGGTCATACATGAACTACTGTCCCTCCTGGGGAGGGCTCTGATGAGAGGGTTTATATGCAAAATGATGGCCTCGTCTCCAACATACAACTACATTATGTGTGGTACAAGTGTTTTTTAAAAACAATATCTATATCATTGTTTACATGCTTTTCATCTGATCACGAGATGCACAAAGTGTCAGCCTTTTACTTATGTTGGCTTCAGTTTGATACTTTTTGGTTGTTGTTGGTTAAGTTATTGCCATACACACTAATGCAATACGACTGTGTCTGCAAGCATGCGCATGATAAAATTAAATGAGCAGTTTGTACACTATAGTTAGTACTAGAGCAATGCCAAGTAAAGCATCTATGGATCCATTTATTGCAAAGTCTTAACTACAAAGCTTATTAATTGTTATAAAATCATGGGTAGCTGTGAACCTTGTAAATTCTATTGCATTCACCAATGCTTTTCCCATCAAAAATTCATACTTATGCTAGATTTAACTTTGCTGGTTGCATGTGATAACCATGGTGAAAAGCATGCACAAAGCTTTTAAGTCTCAATGTGTGTTTGCCAAATTTTAACTTTGACCTTTCCAACTTACTGCTTTCAAGCTCAGTGAAAATAACACCGTTCTATGCAATTTTCATATCAATAATCATTATTTTATTGCGTTATCCGTCGTTAAACATTTTGAGCTGGATAGAATTTGCCAGATTGTTTAACGAGTCCGTAGATTCTACAAACTTCAATCAAAATTTGCAAGCCCCCGCCCAACAGATCATGCGGCAATAAAATCTCTCTGTTTTGTTTACGACCGTTAGCCTGTGTTAGGTCCATTTTTTATTTTTTTTCTTACCGATGTAGTTTGTGAAATTGTATAATTTCCTTCCATTGCAAGGAATAAACAGGTGTTTTCAGACGTTTCCTGCATGAAATTGGGTAAAAAAGTGGACGATACAAGTACATGTAGGTTACATTTGTGTAATGAACATGCTGATATGGGCGGTCGCAGTGATTTTATGGTAGATCGTTCGTGCCATATGGGCATCAGAAAATAAATTTCTTTCTTTCAATTGCGACAGCTTTTCTCCATTTTAAAACCACCTGGTCAGAGTGCATTTAATATAAGAAACATTGAATCTGCTTCGGAAGATTGTTTTCCGAAATTTGTCAGCAAAACACATTGAGACTTTAAACAACATCAGCTACTTGTAATCCTTATAAGGAAATAGGTGCAGCATCATTTGTCAAGTGAGGAGAAGATCTAAATTTGTTCCACTCAGCAGGCTTTAATTGGCCTTGAGGATCCCCATGAGAACTCACAAGAATCCAATATCAGTCAGTGTAAGTACTATATTCTACTGGTCTCAAGCTTGTGAATAGATAGACCTGTCCCAATAGAGGTGAGGGATCTTACACCGCTTTCTTGTGTGGGCTATTGTTTGTAATGTGTGAAAGGGTTTCAACACCACACAGAACTTGAGCAATTTTACTTGTTAGTTATAAATGTAGTCCAAAGTGCATTGATCTTCAGTAGAAACATTTGGAGTATACTGTGTCGTCATGTATTGTATATAAGCACAACAGGTGCAGCTGTGCAATGCATGCAAACAAAACTGTATTGTCAGGGAGAGCAGTGAGTAATTTAAGACATTAACGACTGACAATTAAAATCAATATTAGTTCCCATAAATCCTGGATCAGATGCAATGAACTTTACTATGAAGGCCTGCACATACTTGCATACATGCTTTCAAACACACATCTATACACTAACTTCATGAAAATTCCAAAGAAGCAACATTAACAAATGTTGGTCAAAGTAACCTCAGTGATCACCCTCGTCAAATGACTTTTTACAAAGTCAGAAATATACAAAGGCTATAAGAACTTCAATTCAATCTTGAGTGCAGATGGATGGCAAACATAGTAATATTGATACTGCATATCTTTATGAAAACACACTGTGTAAACTTATATCTTAACATTACAATCATATTTCATCATACCTGTCCCAAAGTGCAGACCCCAAAACATACTGATTTGGATATTTACGAATAACGACACTTACCTGTCCCTTATTCATACTGCACTACCGATCTACCATGCCTACAAATTGGAAACATGCTTGCACTGCACCCCAATGACTCTCTATAAAGTCATGAACTTTCCTTTCCATTGTACAACATCATAAACAACACGTACATGAATTATTTTAACATGCGTTACCATAAAATTTACTTTTGTGGTGAATGTGCCACAACCTTGTGATACCATACTTGACCATTAAAAACGAAAGATACAGTGTACAGAAAAAAATCATTTCTTTCTTTAATATGTTCAAAATCCCACAGAATCAATGAAATTTGGCATCAACCTCAAAGGTTTACAAATTATCAGGAAAATGAGAAAAAGTAAAATATTACATTAACTTTGTACTATAAAATATTTTCTGCTTCGTCTTTAAACATTTAATATCTGGATGATCAGGTGTAGCTGCAACTGTTTATAAGGTTAGAATGTCTTTATGGTCAGAGTCAGAAGTCTACAATCAATCACTGTGTGAGTATTGCATAAAATGATTACTGTATGTGTGAGTGTACATAACATGATAACAATGTGTGAGTATTACATAACATATTTACTCTATGTGTGAGTGTTACATGAAATGATAACTGTATACAGTGTGAGTATTATATGACATGATTACTGTATACAATGTGAGTATTATATGACATGATTACTGTATACAATGTGAGTATTATATGACATGATTACTGTATACAATGTGAGTATTATATGACATGATTACTGTATACAGTGTGAGTGTTACATGAAATGATAACTGTATACAGTGTGAGTATTATATGACATGATTACTGTATACAATGTGAGTATTATATGACATGATTACTGTATACAGTGTGAGTATTATATGACATGATTACTGTATACAATGTGAGTACTATATGACATGATTACTGTATACAATGTGAGTATTATATGACATGATTACTGTATACAATGTGAGTACTATATGACATGATTACTGTACGTGTGAGTATTAAGTGACATGATTACTGTACGTGTGAGTATTAAGTGACATGATTGCTGTATGTGTGAGTATTATATGGTATGATTTCTGTATGTTTGATTTCTGCATGTTTGATTCCTGTATGTTTGAGTGTTACATACCATATCATGATCAGAATGACACAAAGTTACAACATACAGTAACACAAATGGATGCAGAGCTCTTCAAACCTATATGTAGACAGCTAAGCAGTATTTGGTATAGCTGCACCTTGTGCACTAATTAACTACAATTTTCTGCCTCGCTGAACAAGCAACTGCATCTTTTATATTGTAAATATGAGGGTTGGACTGCAATCTGAACAATATTCACTGCATTGTCAAGTATGCAGACTGCAATGGTAGAATCCAAGTAACTGTAACCAACAAGCAATTAACAAATACATAAAACACAAATGTAGATTGTATTTCTTTAATATTTAGTAGTTCATGTGAGGATAATACTTTCATGGTACTGAGCCAAAATCAGATAAATTCACCATACTTTAATGATACCAGGCCCCCAGATTTAGCGGGTAGCATGTCTGTACATTGACAGCAAACCACAGAATCGAAAAACATTTGCCATGATAAAAAGCTGCTACTGGATTATTCCCTCACTTCTATAGACACCATTCTTGTCTTATTCTTAACTCTTTTATTTAGTTAATAGGAGCGGCTTAAAAGCTCACAAAGTCTTTTGTATTTTTATGCTTTTGAACAATCTCTAAACATATTCTCCACACAGTACTTTGAATTAACAAACATTCATTCAATATATAGGCTATTTTTGTGTACTGTGTGTAAGGCTATTTTTGTGTACTGTGTGTAAGGCTATTTTTGTGTACTGTGTATGTTCTAAGGCTATAGCACTTGTAAGTTGTAACTGAGTATATATCAGCTTACATTTAATGAAGCTTTTCATTGGACCAAAGTTACAATCAAACAACATAAATGAGAAGACACTTTATTCAACAAGGATTTCTACTCCCAGCCATTATGACTGAGTTGGAAAAGAATTGTGAAAGAAAATACTGCACATATATGAAGGTGGTTTGAGTGGGCCCGTAACAAACCATTTAGGACATGGTGTCCTAGGTCTAGTAGCCTTTGTCTAGACAACAGTATGTATTGTGGTATTACAGTAAAATTGCACAGTTACAACCCTTTAGTGTGATCTAAATTTTCAATTTTTCAAAATTAGAAACTCCATGTATTTAAGTTATCACAAATAATAGCTAATCTGCCTGACTGGCCAGATAAGATGGGTGGGGTGGAGGGTGGAGTTACAGCCCGAGATCAGGGTCAATTTGGGGTACTGGGACGGTATGGAAATTGCAAGGGAAATATTGGCCAAAGTACAAAATTTTCCACAAATTTGTTTGCATATTGAAGGACAGAACCATGCACACAATGAGTCAGATGTGATTTGCATGCTTGTAGTAAGTCCATACTAGTACATGTACTGTATGTGTACTAATAACTATTTAAACCAACACTCAAAGCTCAAACTCTGAAAGTAGAATTCATTACTCCACAAACCCAGCAGAATGACTGCTTACTTGACACTATCTAGGCTATTTAGTCATCATTATTACTTCTCATTGATTGTGGTTAAATATCTTATGTCATTAAAACATTGTGTGTGCTGAGCACTGTTAAATAGCTATTGATTGTATACATGTATTAAATTTCCTAAAAGGATAAAGTTAGGCACACATTTTGGGTTTCTCAAAAGGGAAACTATGGAATCACTTTTACCGACATTTTGTGAAAATTGTGAGGGGGACCGCGGATCGCAAAGTCGTTAATTACTATAACGGTGAGACTCTTCAAACACAGCAACATACAGAAACACTGTACTCAAAGCCAAAGATTTTGTTTGGCCAGTTGACAGCAGACAGTCATTTCTCAGACAAGGTTGCTAATTACTGAAATCATAGGGTTTGCACTGTTTGTCAATGCTAGAAAAAACATTCAATATGTAAAATAAAATTATCAAAGGAACATTAAAATTATACTTGGTACTTGATAATATAACATACTGTACATGTAGTTAACATATCTTTAAATGTTAAAGTCTCAATGTGTGTTTGCCAAATTAAAACTTGGACCTTTCCAGCTTACTGCCTTAAAAGCTCAGTAAAAATGATACTGTTCTATAGATGCAAGTTTCATATAAATAATCGTTATTTTTATTGAGTTATCTGTCATTAAAAATGTTGAGCTGAATCAAATTTGCCAGATTTATTAACGAGACCGTAGATTATACAAACTTCATTCAAAATTTGCAAGCCCCGCCCAACAGATCATGCGCCAATCAAATCTCTCTGTTTTGTTTACGACCGTTAGGCTTAGGACTTACTTTCACTTTCGTGGCTAGCCTGTGTTGAATAGTGTATTTCTTTCGGTCTTACCGATGTAGCTTGCGAAAAGTTTTCTCCGTGGAATTGGGTCAAAAAGTGGAGAGTCAGAGTATATGTGTTACATTAGTGTAATGAACATGCTGGTATGGGCAGTCACAGTGATTTTATGGTAAATCCATCGCGCCATAAGGGCAACAGAAAATAAATTTCTTTCTTTCGATTGCGACAGCTTTTCTCCATTAAACCCACCTGGTCAGAGTGCATTTAGCATCTAAGAAACATTGAATCTGCCTCGGAAGTTTGTTTTCCAAAATTCATCAGCAAACACGTAATGAGACTTTAAAATATGTTGTGTAATACAGAAATTTGTCACCCCCAATATTCCTTGTAATGAATCTTGGGTTACCATTGTTTGTCACGTATGGTTTTAAATAAAAACAAACATGGAAATATATCATGTAACGAAAATAACTTTTACGCGACAGTAGACTTACAAGGAACAAACATATTTTTCATGTATTCTGATATATAGAACTTCTCATTCGACTACTCAAATATTTATATTACATGCCAACCTTAAGCATTACGAGTAGGACCCATACAAATCTTACGAAGTACGAATTAATCAGGTCACACATCCGGAGTCTAAAGTTCTTCAATACCGCCCTCATTTTCTTTCAGGGAAACATTTCATAAGTAGTTTTGATTTATTTGGTACTGAGCCAAGAAAAGCCCTTCCACCATACAGACTTCACTTAAAGCAGCATTTTGCGTCCTTTTCTATGATTTTTCTCAACCTCACTGACTCCATAACGACATACATAACTAGCTTATCTATTTAAATCTTACTTCAAATGGTGGCATGAAAGTCGAAAAATTTGCAACTTTCAACTTGTTTTTCTCCAAGATATTTTCCGTTGAGATCCCAATAAACCTCGCCCATAATATGAATATTTAAACACTACGAACGTCATTGACCAATAGGCCTACGTAACACAACACCATTCTTGATTTGTGTACAGTCTATGTGGCAGTTGTACCCACTGATCTGTACACTAACAGATCAGTGAGTTGTACCAGGGAGTTCCATAACAGCTCAGTGAGTTGTACCAACGCAGTCTTGAAACTAATTTTAGCAACGGCTCATAACTAAACCTGCATCTCTGATTGGTTGAATTCAAACTAGTGGGTGTGGGAAAACTGTATGCGATTAATTTTAACTGTGGAACTTGTCGTGGACACTTTTCTCATTATCTGCAAATATCCTTAATTACTCGCCAATTAACGTTGTTGGCAGGGAGAAACTTGGCTAATATCTTAGTTTGCTGTTTTGTGATTGACTTATGTAAAAAACTCGATGGACATGTCAAAAAAGTAGAAAACGACGACCAAACGCAAAATGCTGCTTTAAGTGATACGAATGACTCTTATGAACTTTGTTTTTTATTCATCTAAAACCACAGGTTTCTGCTTCGATTACTACCAAACATATACCGCATCTTTCATCTTCCTTGGAGTGGTTAGCATGGTAGCAGCAGTAACTGCCATTGTATGGAACCTCTGTGAATATGAATCGACGACACCTAACAAAGAATCTAAAGATGTCACCAAGATGAAGCCACTATCCTCCTCCTCATCCTCCTCAGGATGTGATCGATGATTACTACCGATCTTAAGTAGGCCTACTTCCGTTTGCTGATCTGCGTGAGGATTAGCGCTGAGACCGATCTTTCACTGAAACAGTGGACTCCGAACTCGACTTTTAAACTCAAAAAAAAAAAAAATAACTTGCAGCCCGTTTTGCTAGGGAAGTATAAAAGCAAACTTATTCAAAGACTGTTTTCGGACTCTCGTTTGGCTATAAACTTTGCATTTTTGGTGTATTTGTGATCATTACGAACAGAGCTAACTTCGATGCAGTCATAATAAAGTGGTTTACGGCGCTAACACGATGATTAACATACGTCCTTACGACTTATATTTTACATGTCTACTCCTGTAAATCTTCGTCCTCAATGGAATAAACAAATTAGTCACTGCATGCACTATTTTAAAACAGATGTAGGCCTATTTATATATTTAAAACAGATGGTATATA
>JAIPMN010001857.1:523-17388 GCA_020650975.1 Apostichopus californicus | reverse complement strand
CTCAGATGCAATTTGGTGCAATATAGCACACTTCAACACCCACTCCATTTTGTAAATAATTTTGCATATTCACCTGGACTTAGATGTAATTTGGTGCTCCAAATGAGATTTTTTTCTCATTTGGAAATGAAAAAGGGGTTTTTTGACTTGCGAAGAGGGGGGGCGGAATGATACTTCCGCCCTCCATATTTTTCACTGGGGGGGCTGGCGCCCCCCCCAGCCCCCCGGTTCCTACGCCCTTGCTCAAAATCATTAGAAACATACAATGAAGTGGCACAATATTGAAAGAATTGACTCATTTGCCTGATAATGAAATATTGCCAAACAAAAATCAACGAGAAAAGCCCACAAAGCCTCCCTCCCCCCTCAAAAAAAAAACTGTTCCAAATTTGAACAAACCTTTTGAAGGTCAATAGACATCAGTATACACACATATATATATATCTACATATATATTTGCAACTTGTTGTCATAAAACGATTGGGTTTCACTTTGGCTAGGAAACACATATCCGCAGATCTGGTTATGCTTTCTTTCCTGTTCTATAGGTATCCATCTAGGTCTGTCCTCATTCAGAGAAACACGTAAGTGATGACAAATATTTCTGTATAGTTTGGCAGCTTCAAGAGCAAACCATTGCTTCTCCGCATGAGATATAAATATTTCCTGGATAGTTAAGACACCAAACATTTCCTGTCTACATGCAGTTCAGTGTTATTGAAGCTGGCAATCCACTTACCCTGTATAATTCTAATATCGTTTATCACAGTCGACAATCAAGTCCTGCAAGTAAGGGGTATTGACACTAAAAAAAACTCAAAACCATAGATTCTCTCCAGTTTACTTTCAGAGTCAAATTATTATAAACACTACTAATTACTTACCTTAATATGCAGGATTGACAGTTAAGCATCGGCACATATACTGTTTATCTAATAAAAAGTTAGGATCATGTATTAAAAGCAGATTTTTCTTTGTTTACGGTAAATTTGTTTTCCAGCACAAAATGACAAAAATGGTGATGGTCAATGACAAGATTGTTTATTTCCTTGATTATTGTCAGGTCTTTATTTCAAATTAGAAGAACAAGTCCAAAATGTTAGAACTTTCGACTTTGTTCTCTGTTGTACTGCTCATGACATTTGACCTCCACCAATTACAGTCAAATTTTGTGCCTTCCAAGCTGGACCTTAACATACAATGCCTACATTTAATTCAGCTCTACTTTTATCCTACAAAGTAAGGCATTGCATACACATCAACACATACATGTACACACATACACACAAACTGAAACTAAAGTGCCATCATGATGGACTAGGTTAAATTTTTCCTGTTGGGTTTGCTTCTTAAATTTCTTCAGGTTCCCTATAACATGTACTCTATATGCAAATATTATAATAACATGCAAGGTGCATTAGGATCAAGACATAAGAGCATAGAGTGGTAGAGGGGGGGGGGAGGAGGAGGAGGAGTTTGATGACAAACTAAACTTCACCAGTCATATTTCTAACATATTGAGAAGAGTTTACTACATTAACATATCTTGTCCCGTTTTTCACATTTATTTGTTACATCAATTCTGCCTCATGTAGTATACACTGTCCCTGTTTGGTACCATTTCTTATTAACTCGTGATAAACAAAGAATGAGAGCTTTCTTAAAGTATTGTGCTAAGATTTTTAAGTTGTAATGTAAGAGATAAGGTTAGCGGTGAAGCTTAAAGTGAATTTATCAGACTCACCAGGAATATTCATACAAACTAACTATATAAACAAAATCGTGCAATAAAACCAAAATATAGGGTTCAAATTAAAAAAAAAATCATTCGTAAACAGAGCATCTATTTATATTCAAAATGGTATCTGAAATGATTTGATTTAATTTAATATGTCTTTTATTGATATTTCCTTATTATTCCCAGTTGACTTACATATTAAAAACTGTTGATTGTGTTACTAACTTTTAAATGCCCTTTTAACTGCCTTAAATTGCTTTTCTTTTTATTGTTATTAATGTATCATAACTTTTTATACTCTCCTATTTATAAATTGTATTTTATGCTATTTTTATACTGGAATAAAGGAAACTGAAACTGAGGGGTTCTGGGCAAGTACTTCCATGAATTGTCTTTTCTTTCATATAACTTGATGCCATCATTTCCTTTAAACTGTGAATAAAAGACTTTATATGATATGCATTTTAAGTAAGAACAATGTACTCATTGTCTCTTTTGATTAAGTACAAGATATTATTATAAAAAGTGTTTTCCCAATTAAGATTTCATTTCCTTCCCATATTCCCATCAACCCCCCTTCCATCATCACGCCCCCCCCCCTCCCTCCCTCCCTCCTTCTCTGCCAAAACACCTTTTTCCTGCAAGTCGGCCTGTAAATGGATTTTCCAACTAATATCTGTGTATCAATGCATATAGCATTACTGACTTGTAACCATACTAAATCCCTTATTGTCTAAGATCCACACATCATAACAGGATGAGGTTAATTAGTACTGTAAATTAAATAACTCTTGGTGTTCCAATAACACAGTGAGAGAGAGAGCAATAAATGGGTTTGGATTGTTTTCAGTTCAACCTACGATTTGTTATTCGTTCGAAGGTTGAATGAGTTATTTCATTTTAATGAGCGTAGTAATAACAAGGGACAACAGGATTGTACCTCTGATGTCGAGTCTGTTGTAATATTGATGCAGGCTGTTTTGTTTTCAGTGATTGCAAGACCAAGTTTCCTGTTATAAAGTCCTATTAAACTTAGTTAATTCCCAATGCACTAATACAAGTTGTGGGGTCTTTACCCTATTGGATTGGACTTACGCCAAACATTATCATTCCCCACATCTGTTCCGATCCCCAACAAAACAAAACATTACAACCTTCTAGTCTAAAAGATTGTACACTTTACTACGGAAACATACACTGCCAGTTTGTCAAAACCTAAAAGATCACATAAAATACAAGTGAACTGAACTCAGTGGACTTTAAGCTCAACCATGGGATAGTTTAAGGAATTAGTTTTGTTTAGATTTAATCGTAAATCCCAAGGATCAGGAGGCCAACAGATGAGCTCATTTGGAACCCTAATCTGGGGTGCTCACCGACTAATATCAAGTTTTCACTTTCTGATGAGTGTTCAGAGAAATAACAGGGCAGTCATATAATTGTCACACTACACATTCCTGATCCCGGGAACATCATTTTAATGTCCCCATCTGACAGATGAGAATATATATCTCAGCATCTGACCACTTTCTCAACTTATTTTGAAGAAGGTGGATCACGGCACTGAGTTCATCATTCATGTGATGCTAGGTGGGGTCTTGTAGTTGGGTTTCAGATTTTTAATGAAGTTTTGTTTGTTTGCTTGCTCTGTTTACTTTATCTTTAATTCCTTTGTTCAGTATTTTTTCTATATATTTCTGATTTGACTTTTTCAGATTTTATGGAGTGAAACTCTTCGACAAGGCCCGCCCAGAGTTATTTTTAGTTTTGCTTTCCTCTACTTATTAAATCACTGCTCATATTATTTTTTTCTATTTTGTGCAACTTTGTACTATTTAATGTTTATAGAAATACAAATAAATGAAACAAAACAAAGAGTTTTTGAACCAGGAAGGAGGGAGACACTCTAACCACTACACACACTTGGCCTACACCCAACACTTTGGGTAACAAACCTGGAGTAACACACATAATGTAAGAACCACTATATGGAATAACTATATACCGATCCACACAGAACCAGATATCATTCTTGTCTAATCAGACTCTCATACAGCTTGGACTTTCATTCATAGGATAGGATAACAATAGTCATGAGTAATTGCACTACCCAATGATGGTATTAAAAGTCTCTATAATCTAAACCACATCACTCCAAGAAATCATCCACAATTAAGTTCTGTTTTCAACATGTCTTAGCACAGCGAATACTTCGAAAAAAGGTACTCCAAGTACAAAAGTACACTCACTGACAAATTTGACCTCTTTCTTTTTCAAGCCATCTTTCCAGCTTAAATTGTTATTCAAACCTCTCATCAGATGTTGGACTGACCTGATCAATATAAGTCCTGATGAGTCATTGATTGTAATCCCCCTGACAAACAGAGAGACTAAATAATTACAACAATTCATTGAACTTAACCTATCAGTAACCTATAGAGTAAGCTACATTCCCATTGGCTGATTAGCAATTCAGCTTATCACCTTTATTCAAAAAAATTAAAACCACAAATAGCTATTTAATGTTTGGTTAAAGATCCAAGATTGCTATTCCTTGGTCTTCAAGACAAGGGTGAATGAATGGTAACGAAAGCAGCTGTTAAAGAAGTGCAATGTATGTCAATAAAGGGCTGAATGGATGGATGTGAATAAAGTACTTGATTGTTGAAATAAATGGAGGTTGAGAGGAAGGAGGAAGAGAATGGGGGAGGGGAATGGGTAGGGTGGGGAAAGGAAAGGAGGCGAGGAGAGGGGAAGGAAAGGAGGCGAGGAGAGGGAAGAGATGAAAGGAGATGGGAGGGAAGAGGAGGGGAGGGAAGAGGAGGAGAGGGGAAGGAGAGGAAAGGGGATGAGACAAGAAGGCAATGGGGGTGGGAGAGGAGAGTAGTAAGGAAACGACTGGGTTTGAAGAAGTAGCAGATCGTTGTAAGTGACATCTTTTGAATTGCAACGCTAGACTTTATCACCATATTCATTTCATAACTGTTGTTCTGTTTAAAAGCGGATTAAAGGTGAATGGTGGAAAACTGGGTTAACTCAATGAAGACAATGTTAAACTGACCTGAAAGCAAGAAATATTTAATGTACATTGGCATAAGGGCATGGGTGTGAATAGCAATACTTCCTTGGTGGTTCAACCTCTTAGGAAGGGGGTGGACGGGGAGGGGGGGGTTGTGGAATAGGAATTCTACTCAAAATGGTCTTTAAGTAAATATAGACAAATAAGCCAAGAAGCTATAAGGACATTTAGGATAGAAACCTTGGTCACAAAGAGTGGTATGGGAAAGGGAAAGGGGGGGGGGGGAGTTAAAGGAAAGGCGAGTAGATGTCAAAAGCTGCCAATTACATGACTTTTGAAGATATATCACTGAAATTTGTGAATTAATATATATACTGATTTAGAAATAGGTTCAAGTTTTGACTGAGTTTAATTTGGAACTTTCTATACATTTGACTCACATACACTAATGGGATACTTTTCGTGAGAAATGCATTTATCAACTGTGTTGACCTTTCCATTCAATTAAGAATAAGTGGTTGATTATGTTACGTTGTTAATATCTGTAAAATGCATGAAATAGATATAAACTGGGGAAAGAAAAACAAACAAATTTGTGTGATACTTTGTAACCCAACTATCTGATGAAAGAATAAGAAATTTTTGGAAATTGTCGTTAGTTGTTATTCTAATTCATTGATATTAAAGTAAGAAAGTTGGCAAGGAAGGGAGAGAAATGCATTTCATATTCAACTTCTCCCATAGGGTTATGGGGGTTTTCCCAATGTTTTTTTTTGGGGGGGGGGGAACAGAAAGTTTGTGCCTGAATTTTGAAACCTTGCCAAAAATGATTGAAATTGTCATTTGTAAGCAGTGGTGCCACCTAGAATAGTTGGTACCCAGGGCGGATCCTTCTTTTTTCACTCTGTGCAGTGGATGCTGTCTTGGGGGTGGGGGGAGTGGTGTAAGGGGATTGGGTGTCCTTTGAGGTGGCTTAGATGCAAAATGGTGCTGTCTTTGGCAAAAATTTGAACTGATTAAGCTTAGAAATTCTTAATTTTTCTTATTTCTTTCTGTCATTCTCTTATATTTTTGTTGGGAGGGGGGTGTGACATGGTGTCCCCCTGACTGGTACCAGACAGATCTCTCCCCTGCCCCAGCTTAGTACGCCACTGTTTGTAAGGGTGTTCCACATTTATGTAATTCTGTGTGGCTGCTGTCATTAATGTTAATAGAGATGGATATTTGTTTCTACTACGAAGACTAGCAAGTATATTATAACATGGGCAGACTGGAGGGCCTATAATCAATGCTGTTTGAAGGAAAGATTACAGTTGAAAAGCAAGTGTCTCAAGACTGCCCAAGTTTTTCAACAACTTTTGTGTTATATTTTACTCCCCTGAAATTTTGGGATATACAAAAGACTGGAAATCATTTTTTTTCTCATGACATTTTCATTTTGTGGCAAGAGTTATTGAAGATTCGGGCAAGAATCAGGAACATTTTGGACAAGAATTGGGAACGATTTGGGCAATAATCAGGGACAATTTGGAGGAGAATCAGGAACGATTCAGACAAGAAACGAAGAAATTCAGTCAAGGGATTGTGTATTACAACCTTCGCAATATTTTTTTGTTAAATTTAAAATTGGCTTTAAATTTTTGACCCAAGGCTGGCCGAATTTTTCAACAACCTTTTGCCCCTGAATATTCGTGTTTTTGGAGTGGGGGCAGTCTGTCCACCTGCCCCCTGCCTCATATGCCTATGTCTCTGTCCCTTCCCCCCCCCAAACAATAAGACAAAGAAATGCATTTCTATTTATTTTATTTGGGTGAATGTCCTAAAATTAAATAGCAGAGGAATTTTGACATTGTACAGTTGGATGAGATCCCGTTTGTAAGATTCTTTATGCTACTTAAACATCCACAGTTGGCAATGCAGCTAATGCTGCAGAGCTGATACTGAAGTACCAATCCTGTCAACAATTCCTTGGAAATTTATGTTGGCTCAAGATCTTGACATGATAACCTGTCCAAGGAAACCCTTTTGTTTAGTTAGTAATAATTATAGATCTTCAAAGATTCACTGCCAGGTTTTACTGTGTATTGTCCTTACAGCAACATTCTGTGTGTGGCTGCTACTTTCTGATAATGCTTTTTAGCAAACTTTCCTGATATTGCTCAATTAAAATAATATTTCAATTACATGGTCAATATAAGACATTCTCCCAGATTTTTGCACCAACTGAATTTTGGTTAAAATCATACCGAGCAATTGGTGACTCCAGCTGGTTAAAAGTAAAAGGGAAAAAAAACCCCCAAAACCAGGACAAATTCCCCACAGAGATGCCGTCATATAGATATTGGTCACATACTAACTGTTAAAGAAACTTGAAATAATAATTCGACTAAACTCTAACCAAAATCCAACTGATATTCAAATGTAACTTGAGTAAACAAATTGGTTTCAGACAAATTTGGCACAGTTTATGGACTGGACAATAATATGTTGGGATACCACCATACTATAACACCCCGTACAGCATTTACACTGCACTCATGGAAGATAAATCGGGCAGGTCAGGATTTGAGTCAGTTCAGTTTTTGTCATCTTTAGAACATAAACCAAACAACCAAATTGATAATATATCTATGAAAATTTACCTTGAGTACTAAACAAATTAGTATAGGATAAATATACTCCCATGTGGTGTAGGGAGGCCAAATTGACTTGGTGTGGGCAATATATGGTCTACCACCATGGTTAAAAGTACTGAACTGCAAGGTTAGGTCAGGTCAGGACTCAAGTTTGTTCTGTTTCTGTCCTGGAACAATATCCCAGCACAACTGATGGATAAATATACCTTGAGCCCCCTATCCACCCCCCCCCCCAAAATGGTTTAAGAGAATTTTGGCCCAAAATGGAGGACAACATGGAGGACAAATTTAGTGGGTAAATGGTAATAACAATTGAAAGGCAATGGACTTACAATCAGTCCTGTTTAGATCATAACATTGCATCCATGGGTGAGGCACTTACTCCATTGCTTATTTTTACACATACAGGTGTATGAACAGGGTCTCAATGCGCTTTACAAGAAACAAAATGAGTACAACAGTCATGTGACAAGGCCTTGCCTTGATAGAGTGAAAGACTGTAAATCTTCAACTTTAAACTTGTTCAACTTCTACCATGATTATAACTTTATAACAAACTTGTCATTGACCTCTTGGAATTCATGCAAGGTTAGGTCAGGTCAGTTTCTATGGTAGTCTTGAAAGGTACTTTTAACCTACTCATGACATTTAAGTGGTTTTATGATTCAAACTTTTGTATCTATTTTCCTATTTTCATTCATGGCTAGAAGAAATAAAGGAAAATATAGTCTCAAATGATATCATAAATAGTTCAAATTCAAGAATTTCTGGCCCTGGGCCGGCCAAAGAGACAATATCATAACAATCAACCCTGGTAATAGTGCTATACAGTCCTTTCATGTGCAGCTCTTAAACTTAGGGAAGTTTCACCCCACGTGAGATACTTTCAGGTTGTGTAGTGAGGTAATTTTTGGTAAAAGGCAAGCTTAAACTCCACATGGTTGCAGTACAGTGTAAAGGCTATTGTCAACACCTTGTTGAAGATGATCCACCACCAACTGTGTGAGCACACACAAATACTAAGTCCACAACAAACATCTGCTTAATGATCAAACATGTCTCCCAGTGGTCTAAACATATATATCATGCTTTTAAGAATCTCCTGGACTACAGTGGAAATCAATTCAATACTTCAATAGCCTATTGGTGATTCAGAATCAATTGTCGTTATCCCATCTTGTTTGGGCCCCCTTTCAATAACACTGATAGAGGAGTTGACTTAAGACTGGTGTGTTAATGACATATCCTCCTTGTGGGTGTCGTTGGTATATCATACAAAGTTATTATCACCCTGCTAACTCGGTGGTAATATAAAAATCAATAGTGACAAGTAAATTCCACTTAAATCTATTATGGGAGGACCTGCTATTGTTAATTCAAGCATATTGTTCTGCTGGGTTCTTATTTAGTTAAGATCAGTTAAATGGATCTGTCAATAGGTCACAGTTTTTGGTATATATGTAAGGCCCAGCTGGTCACTTCAGTAAATACTACAACTTAAAAAAAAAAGGAAAAAAAAAGGAAGAAATAACCTAAGAAGCAAATGTGGAAATCATTTTTAGGATATCTTGTACGGATGGATATATGACAATTTCATACCACTTTTACAACTTTGTACCACTTATAAACCTATTGATCAAACCCTAATGACTGGCTAATTATTTTACTTTTATTCAACTTTTAAGACTGAAGGCTTTCATGCTCAGTTGTTAATTGACTCTTCTCATCTTCTCTCTATCATGGGCGAGCATCACTTTTAATCATGAGCAAACTCTCTTAAGAAACTACGATGATCGGATCATAGGGTTGTCAACGAGGATTTTAGCTTACAAGGAAGCAAAAGAAATGTTCATGTCTGTATATGGAATGTTATAATTGCATTCTATGAAGTAATTCCATGTAGCATAACCTAGCACATGTACAATGTGTGTATGGAATGTTATAATTGCATTAAATGAAGTAATTCCATGTTGTCTAACCTAACACATTTACAAGACACCATGACAGGCTTTTCCCATCTTATGGCAATAGTTCTTTCATACTAAAATTCAGTCAATTATTGCAACTGAAATCAATTGGAGATTCCTATTAATGCATCACCTGGCTTCTATCCAAATTTACATATTTCATGAAACTTACTGAGAACTGTCAATAACTTGTCAACATATTTAGGACTTAGGCCTAAAAAACTAGAAGATTACACCATCAAGATCATCTGGTAAGTGTATTATAAGCCACACTGGACGCTATTGAGGTTAGTGTATACGCCACACTGGACGCTGTTGAGGTAAGTGTATAAGCCACACTGGGTGCTATTGAGGTAGGTATATTATAAGCCACACTGGACGCTATTGAGGTAAGTGTATTATTAGCCACACTGGGTGCTATTGAGGTAAGTGTATTATAAGCCACACTGGGCGCTAAATTAAGGTACATGTATAAGCCACACTGGGCGCTATTGAGGTAAGTGTATAAGCCACACTAGGTGCTATTGAGGTAAGTGTATTATAAGCCACACTGGGCCCCAAATTAAGGTATATGTGTATTATTAGCCACACTGGGCGCTATTGAGTTCCCACCAACAACACAAACAAAGGGTACCATTGACATTTAACCTTCCTTGGAAGGTAGGAATTACCATATATCATATTGAGAACTTAGGACAACTTGTCGCGTCCTAGAGGAGAGAGAATTTAAGAAGTTTGCCCTGACTGTTGTAAACTGTCTTAGAATCTATCTACATTAGGAATATCACTGTGCTATTATTAATATTATTATTATTGCCATGTGCACTAAAGTAATAGTTTGTACAGTATTTCATATGATAGTCATCCTGGAATAAGATCAGAATGGTTAAAGGACTGACACTATTTCACAAAGTTGCCTTTCTTTCCTCAAACTGGACCGAGCTAGATTCCTTTAAAATACTGTGAATCCACTCCAATACTCACTTAAGATCACCCTCACTAACCTATACCCCAGAGCAGCTAACATACCATGTCTTACGTGGATCTATGGGTGAGATAAATATATACTGACGGAAATCCCCCCTGAAACCCATTTTAGGATTGATATTATTTACAGAGAGCCTATACACAATGACTCAGTGAAAAACAGTGGGAATGAGTTACATGTGCGTTACATATGGATAGAGGATGAATACCTTATATAATCCTTATCAAAAATGTTCAGTACTGTTTATAAGCTCAATATGAATGAGAGAATTTGTACAACGTAACATCAATTTACAAAGAAATTAATAGACTCAAATATCAGCATTTTTTACTACCTCTATCCACCAAGAATAGTGGAGTATACACCAGAGCTTGAGAGGGAGTTTGGAGGGCCCAAATATCTTTGAGACCCCCAAAAAAGATTGTCAAAAGATTTTTTTCTTTTTTTCTAGAAAACAGGCCATGTCCGTCCTCCTAGGAAAAAATGCATTGCCCCTAATCCCTAGAAACAGAAGTAAGCTATACGCCACTGACCAGGAATCAGACACATTTTACTGATTGAGAAATTTAATTTTCTTACTAATTTAATCATCTCCATTATCTGGAAATAGTCAGGAGTTTTAGTCCCTCCGGTGAAAGTATATGTGTACACCTTGGAAAATTTGTTAATTAATTCTGAGGCAATATTGGGAATCCCCCTTTGAATTAACAAAGTATCCTTAACAGGGATGGGATATTTTCACTCAAGCTGAGAGCTGACCCAGCTGTAATTGCAATGAACTGAATATTGCACCACTGGCCTATATGAGGCTCTCTTGTGCAATACCTAATGGTCATTGACCACAGAGATTTTGTTACATCACAATGAAACTCCACTGACCACTGTTGCATTTCCTATTACCAGTGCCTTTTATTTTCAGTTTGGACATCTGATAAATTGGTTGTGGTTTTTGTTTCAAATTCCTACATGGATTGATGGCAGCTGATATTTATACACAGCTACCTAGTTTACTTCTTGGTTACTTTTTTATTCAAACAGACTTTTGAGTACTTTAAAATTAAGATAAATGGTTTTCCCATTAAGAAGGAAATTGCTGTTAAAGTGTTAATTCCATTTTAGTTACTGACTTCATTTCTCTCAAAATGTCATTTCAACTTTTAGAAGTTCTCTTTTTTGAGAGAAAGAGAGAGAAACAGGATCGAAACATCACAACCTCTAACTTTTATAATATATTTTCCTATGCACAAATATGATTGCTCTATGACATAAATATACATTACACTACATCATATATGTAATTACACTACATAACATACTTTACACTATGTATCATATACATTACACTACATCATATACATTACACTACATCATATAAGTAGCGGAGCGTCCATACAGTCAGGGGGGGCGGATGCCCCCCTGACGGACTCAAATGGACTGCTGGCGCCCTTTTCAGCTCTTTACCACTTTTTGCTTATTCTAGATTATTGACTTTTTTATTGCGCTCTCATCTACTTATTGACATTTGTCACATTTTGTTGGTGTAATTTGGCGATGACACCTATTTATTCTTCGTTTATCTGCAAATTAGCCAGGCCCGGAAAGGGTCATTTCCGGCGATCTAGGGAGTATCTTTACTCAAAAATTTTCTGTACGCTACGCGCCAACCAGTGGTGGCGCTCCGCTTAGATAGTGTCGAAAGCGCCCCTACAGACCATTCTCGCCCCCCCTGACCAATACCCCTAGCTCCGCCACTGCATCATATATGTATTTTCACTACATCATATACATTGGAATTTAAGTTTAAAATTGACTTTACGATCTATATTTTACTCTGTAATCTGCTTCTTCAGGAAGAAAGAGAAGAAGGAGAAAAAGAAAATGAAAGCGATACAGAAAGAAGGCGTCCAGACAGTTTAAGTCAAAACTGCATGTGTGTGTCGGAATATTCAGTTAATCCCTATGTTTTGGTATATATAGATATACTATGTATAGTCAGAGCTAAAATGAATCCATAACAAATTGAACAGTCATCGTAGAGCACAGACAGGAATTAGTCTTGTTACCATATCACACTGTTCTGATGAAGTTTGTGAAGAAAATGAGCCCACTTATGTTGTCTAGCTATAACATCATGGAGGGACTGTAGTTTATGGAGGGGACATTTGTAAGCCAACCTCTTTCTGTGCTTCTTCCCCTCCCCCACCCCATCAACACACACACTCCTGGGTTACGCATTGGAACTTCAATTTACCCTTTTGATTAACTCATAGTATTATAATATTGTAATTTCCTGAAATTGTTCAAGTCCTTTGGAATTCAACCATCAAAATTATACAAAACAAACTTGGCAGAAATAAATAGATAAATAAATAGGCTGCTATTAGCTACACAGTCAACATCACATGCCAAATAATTAATTAATCATGTCACACAGACAGTATACTAATTGAACCACAATGGCTAATTAAGCAATTCACTTCACTGACGATGGCATTATTCATAGTCATTTAGTAACCGCTTGATCTATTTTGCGCAACTTCACGGACAATGACCTTTAGGAATTTTCAAAGACACGATCCATTGTACCGAGAGTATCACGAGATATGTTGGAACTTTTATAACTTTTCCTTTATAACTTCCACAGTACTATCCTAGCCTAAACGGAACCAAAAGATTTGCAATGGCAAGCATGCATAAATACTACCAAGGTTAGTATCAGTTTTGACAAGAGCAAACCATCGCAAGCTCTCTGTTGTGATAAACTGTTACATTGAGAAATATCGCACAAAGATATTTATACATATATAATACTAACCTTCACATGACCCTGGCAATGTTACACTCTAGCTATGTCGCAGGCAAAGAGGACAAACGATTCCGTCTTACGCACAAGATGTGAAACTATTCATACGCTTTTGTACGTAACCCCCCCTTTTTTTTTAACATGAAAACCATTGATATCAATGCCCCTAAATGTAATTGGATTTCTTTTGTTTTAAATATCTTCCCTTCCATGTTAAACCACTGCTACGTATATATGTCTATTAATAAAAGGATGCATTCAGCAGTATTTATAAATAATTACATTAGTTGCACTTACTATACAGAAAGTACCATGTAAATGATTAATCTTGCTATTTAATTATGGGAAAATAGCCAATTGGCATTTATCTGAATAGTTGTGTATATGTTGATATATGCACTTGAGGTCAATAAAGTGCCAAACACAAAAGACCACATCAACGGATAATAAGTTCACTTTAAACTGCAGGAATAATGATATAATAATAAAAAAGGTATCGCATTGCAAACTGCTATGGTATATGGGAAGACTGCTATGGTATATGGGAAGACTGCTATGGTATATGGGCAAACTGCTATGGTATATGGGCAAACTGCTATGGTATATGGGCAAACTGCTATTCAAGTACAGCATTGTGTAGCATCTTTTGAACACAGGGACCATAGCATGAAATATGAGACGAGTTCAAAACATTCAAAACTGCTTCACAAAAGTTTATTCCCTGAAGTTTGACAGTGTTTAGTTTCTCTTCTTGAACCAAAAAGGATATCAATCGATCGGAAGTATAAGAGTGTCATGACACATCATACAGTCAGTTACTTTGTAATAGGTGCTTGCAATTACTGATTATATCATGCATATTAATTAATTATAATTCAAAAGCCCTTGTCCGG
This sequence comes from Apostichopus californicus, assembly GCA_020650975.1. Lineage (NCBI taxonomy): Eukaryota > Metazoa > Echinodermata > Holothuroidea > Aspidochirotida > Stichopodidae > Apostichopus > Apostichopus californicus. The sequence goes on along the minus strand of JAIPMN010001857.1, from coordinate 3,344 downwards.
GCAAAGTTTCATTTTTCAAGGCCACCAGTAGCTGATTTCATCCTCTTCAACTTCCAAGCATGAAAAAAATGATGATGACTCAAAAATGCCAAAAAAGTCATTTCCGTAGGAAGGCTCGTAACCAGCCTTTGTGGTGTGAGGGGGAGGAAGGGGGGGGGGGCCCAGATAATGTTTTGTCCTTAATATACCAGTAAGGGAACTAAAGTTTAATTAATGCTTGTATTGATATGACTTTTTCATGACAATACAAGGGCCCTACTTTCTGTAACAAACTCAAATATTTGGGGGGGGGAGAAGGGGGGTGGTGGGGGGCACAAATGCAAGTGACTACCAATATCCTATGATATATGTGTAGTTTGAATAGTACATGTTATAGGTTCCATCAAGTCCTCCCCCACCCCCCCAATGTAGGCCTAGGCCTACACTAACAAAGTTCATATAGAGTTAGCTACAAAACGTCACAATTATTTCTTCAGCTTTCCAGGCCAATCTTATTAACAAGGTTTACGACAAATTTGTTACACATTTTTATCAGTTTCATTTTGTGGAAAAGAGGTTTATTATTATTGTTATAAAGCACATCACAGGACATGACTGAAACACACATGTGACCTTGACATATGAGAAAGCTGAACACCACTTGATGTCACAAGTGTAAGGCTATTAATTCATTAAAACAATTAAAGACTTAATTAGTTTTATTTTCATCTCAAGAGAGAATTTCTTTCATGTAGGAGTACTAATGCAATCATCAAGCATTGTCAGAGAAACAATACAAATTATGAACACAATATTTAATTAAAATTAATTAGCTTATCCACAACTCCTGATGATTGTGAACATAGGGGGTGGGGGGAGGGGGGGTCATTACTAACTTGGTAATGATTTTGTTAAATTAACATTAACGTGCATTACAGTGCAGATGTATTTGTACAGGTGAAAGAAAATCGAAATAAAACCTGGGGTCTCTTTGATGCTGTATGGATGAAAATGATTCTAGAGTGTAGCAGCAACTAAGGAGCAGTTACAAGCAGAGAAAGAGAGATATAATTCAGGAATAAGAGTCACTGGGAGGATGGCTCACAACAATTTTCACAGAAACGATTTTTACATATTTATAATTAGTACCTTTGGCTCGGTGCAGTAAGTAAACCATATGCTCAACCCTACAAATGTCTACAATATCTTAGATTATCCATACTTCTATTAGGTGTGGTGGATAAGGATTCCATTAGATGTTGGGGGGGGGGAGGGGGGACATTTTCAGTGGCAGTGGGACATGTGCCTGTGATTTGTGTGTGCAACCCATAAAACCTTCCAACAAAGTGGATCCCTCTGTTCATTTTTTCAGTATTTGAATGTCTTCAATATTGTTCAATATCTTTAAATTTGAATATATTGCAAATTAAAAGGCACTCTTCGTTATCAAGAAGGAGCGGTTCTAAATAATGAAAAGTGGCATTTTGGAGTCTTTTTCTTTTCACAAACTTGAGGGTGGGGTGGGGGTGGTGGGGGGTGTTGGGAGGAACATGCAATAACAAAAAGTACAAAGTTTTATTGTACAGTAAGGAAATTCACAAAAAGGAACTGGGAAGTTTTAAACAAAGTTTGAAAGAGCAAAATAAATTCTTGTCTAGAATGGGATTTGAAACGGTCAGTGACCTTACGATTGAAGTCCGGTACATCAATTTGGATATAAAGCTTTTGATACAATCCAGTTATTTGTCAACTGGAATATTAACCCTTGCAACCATTAAGCAACAAAGAGACAAAAATCAATAGAAACCGGAATTCCCCAGATATTACAACACTTCTCAAAAACTAGAATGAGGTAAGTGCTACTAGGTTTCATTGCCCAAATATCCTTTTGAAACTGACCATTTGTAACACATTGACCGAACACTTCAAACTAGAATTTCAAACTGTCGTTTCATCGTCAATGTTCATTAGGAAATCGTTAGCGTTTGATTTAAATTATGTCGTAATGAGTTTGAAGAGTAAAAATAGAAAAGTAGAAGTCCTAGTTTGGTAATTAATCCAAATTCTTTTCTTTAGAATTTATTGTATATATCATCTAATTTTAAGTTTAAAAAAAAAAAAGGAGAGAAAAGAAAAGTGGTAAGAGAAAGTGAAAGTCCTGCGGAAATGTAAAAATTGTGTGAAATGATAGTAAATATAGCACAATTGTAAAAAACATTCAAAATGTCAGAAATTCAAGCAAAAATAACGTCAGTTGACTCATATAAAGTTAACATGAGTTGTTAAGTTATGGAACAATTATCTTCATAACATCACAGCCAGCCCCCTTCCCTTCCTGCCCCACCTCGTTATGTCCCTTTTCCCTGGTTGCAGCAAGAGTATTTCGTTGTTGTAACGGATGAGGGAGTAGAATGATTGTCACTCAGATGATAGACATATTCTGATACGACCTACTTACTTTAAATGACACACGAATCCCACCACAGCTAAAACTACTAAATGACCAAACAGCTAAGACAAAGATTTTGCTGCAGTGCCGGCAATCAGAAACCCACCGAGCCTAAGATATCAACTGAGGATGAGTTTATAGAGAAAACTGAAATCCTCGTTACATCTTCGTTGTTGCATGCACGTGATGGAATAAGAAATTCTCTCCCCTCCCACTTCCTCCTCCCACTCCCACTTTGGAGAAGAGGCGATGGGAATGTTGTGAATCTAATGTAAAGTCCGTTCCTCGCGTCCATATGGGGTGATACTTTTTTAGAGAAGTCACGCAAAATAGATAATTTACAGAAAAACTAAAACAAATTGACCCACTCTCAATCCCAGCCCCCCCCCCCCC
>JAIPMN010001856.1:10929-29611 GCA_020650975.1 Apostichopus californicus | reverse complement strand
TTTTGATCCAAAGATCCCCCCCCCCCAAAAAAGAAGGTGGTAACATCAAAGGCCGTCTACCGTCTTCACCCCTATCATGTAGAGCTGGGGTGGGCAACCTAAGGCCCGCGGGCCACATGCGGCCCGCCAGTGATTTTCTTGCGGCCCGTGAGATGTCTCAAGAAAAAAGAAAGATCAATCTAGTTTACATCATCACAAGAAACGAGCTAGCTGCTGAGAATTTATCGGCACTAATGATGCTGTCAGGTAGGCCTATTATCCCCATTAATTATCAACAGTACTGTATTGACATTATGTTTTTGTGAATACAGATCAAGTACACACACCTATTGCTTGAGAGTCCTCGGAATCAAAGGTTTGAAATCAACAGCAGGTCGTTGGTTAGGTGCGGCCCAGTCAATCTTTCACTTCTTATATCTGGCCTTTACATTCATTCAAAAAGGTTGCCCACCCCTGATGTAGAGAGTGCCCTCTAATTCAAACCATCTCAGAACTGACCCCATTTGTCAGTGCATCCTTGGATCTCGTGAAATTGAAGCCCCATCAGGTGACTCTGAGCAGGAACGAGATCCACGTAATAAAATCACAGATGATCAGCTAACGTACCATCAACTTTTCAAAGTTATTTAGTTGGGAGAGCTCGCAGGGAGTAAAACGATATGATACTTTAAAGCTATTAACTGATACTTTTACGACAATTTCCGAGAAAGAGTGAAAGAAAGAATTTACAATTGATACCAATTAACTATTGAGCAGATTGTGTCAGAGACAATTACTGTGTGAGAAATGTTCACCTTTTGAAAGAGAAACGAATAGTGTTTCTTATGTACAGTAATAAGGTGGGTGCTTTGTACTAGTATACAAAACTTAGTAGTATACAAAACTACATAATACAAATACAAAATACAAATACATAATACAAATACAAATAATACAAAATAATAATAATACACATAATACAAATAAGAATTATGCAAATAATACAAATAAAAATAATACATAATACAAAACTAAAAAATACAAAACTTACCCATCCTCTATGAATATGCAAGCCAAAACTGTAAATGTTTCTGTCCTATTCTAACTTCTTCCTCTTATGGCTTTTATACAGATATAAATATACAGATATATATATATATATACAGATTTGCTTGATAGATTTGCTTGATAAACATACATTTGATTTGTATTTTGGTATCGTATTTAAGCATAACGTTATTTACAAATCCCTGTGTGAGCAATATATTCTTTTATCTGTTGGCTGATTTTATTCCTTTGTTTTCATCTGCTGTTGATATAAAATAAAATATATTGCCTGAGTCTTCAACTGCCCATTGTATATATTTAACAGATGTACATACTCTCCCGTAAGTTCAAGATCACAAGGGTATAAAGTTACACATGTGCTCCAAATTTTTATCTAACACAACGGTCAAGGACATTGTCTTGTGACTTCTAGCAGCTTTTTTTTGGAAATGATTTATAATTTAGAGAAAGGATTGAATTTTTGTTTTTGGTGTTTTTGGTTGTTGTTGATTTTGTATTAAAGCCTACATTGGCGAGGGCACTTCAGAATGATGTAACATTAATATGAAACAATTGTGCTTTGCATATTAAAGAAAACTGATGCACAGTTTGTGGTTAGAAGTTCAACAGCAATGGAATTGAACACATAATCAGCTTCTATGTATGATATATCATAATAGGATGACTTCAGGTAGAATAATGTTAGTCATGATATGAATAATATATTCCAAGAAAAAAGAAAAATTTGAGTGCTATTATAATGTGTCTATGGTTATTGAGGGTTTCAAGATACCCACCTTTAAAATATGCTACAATTCTGGAATGCTGCTTAAAGGGTGTGAAGACTCGCGCAAAAAGAAAATGTCTGATGCCGGTAATCTGACCTAGTTTCGAATGAGGTGTAACAGAAGTGTTAGACACCACCATCGATCCCAGAAAATACACACAGCTTGCTACCGTCGGTAATTAGACACTAGTGTACAGTCAGTACATACAGCTGCGGTCAATACCACAGCACAGTGTACAAACGATACAGCGATGGACATCTCAGGTCCAGCTAAAGATAACAAGGTATCACGTTTCATTACTGTCTGCATTTTGTAGCAACACGAACAAAACGTCACTTGCAAGCAACGGAAAGTTAACTTTTTCAGATGGCCGCACGTGGTTTGGGGCGAGTCTTCAATGCCTTTAAAGGCTTCAGAGCCAATGCTGTCGAGGGCTCCTCAATGCAGACATAATTGTTTAATTCCATGGTTTTATGAATTCTATCCATAACTTTACCAAAATATGTTTCTTTTGACTGCATATGAACGACAGATCACCCTTTTGTGACATCATTTCTTGCTTGAAAAAATTGTTATGTTTTGTAAACATTCTATTTGAGGCCATTAGAATCTTGTTTTTTTTTTTTGCATTGAGTTTAGTTGTTGACTCTGCAAAACTGACCATATTTCTATTAGACTGAATTGTCCAGTCACTTTAACTGATGAACCTCAATTCTTTTAAAGGGTCATTTCCTGACAAATTTAAAAGTGTTATAGAAGTCCAATCTAGACTGATAGGCAGTGAGTTTAAATGGTCATATGAAATTCAATTTTGTACCTAAAGATATGTTAAAATGATACAATGAGGCAAGAGGAGTGATGTTATGTAATTTATTTCAGCCAGCAAACTAACGAGATAACAAGTTAGTCTGGTTACTCATTCAATTCTCACAGGCACGAGCTTTTTCTGTGAATTCGTGGAATATCTGTGATTTCCTTTCTACCTCAGGGACAAAAACTATTATCCTAACACACTGTAGCATATATGCAAACTGGAGCCTATACCGCAATTTTTGCAAAGTTCCGTGATTCTTTTTTTACCCCAGGCTCATCCCTGTTCTCTGCTGTACTATCTTCATTTTTTTATATTGGTAATTTTCTTTGATTTATTGGACAGTGATTTTATTTCAGTGATGTTTGTAGGAAAGTGAATTAACTACCAATTGGGTTTCTCTTTTCACAGAAATAACTATCCTTGTGGATCGTATGAGCAGTTGGACTATTGGGCCAATAACTTTGATGACTTTGCTGTAAGTGGATGGATACATTTCTTATATTTTTTCACTTTGACTTTTAAGATACAACTTTTCAAAGAGCTGTGTGTGATTGCCTTATCTTTATGAGTAACTACCATCCATTTTCACAATGATCACTTTGCTATTCAGATTAGTTTTCACAATTATTAATCAATATATATATATTGATTAATTAATTAATATTAATGGCAGGGAGTAATTATCCAGAGACTGTTTATTATCTGTGAAGTAGCATTCAGCTAATGTCAGCCAACTGGATTTAGCCAGGGTCGGATTGAGGCACCTAAAAAATAAAATAAAAAACTGGTCTTCCTTCTGTGATTCTCTGAAAGTTAGTTTAGAAAACTTTTCATGTATCTTCCATGGAGCTGTATGATTCAAATCTCAGGGACCAATCAGCACCAAGAAATCCCATAATTATGCATGTTAGACTCCCTTAATTATGCATGTAAGACATTTGGGGAAAAGGCCACAGGATGCAAATAGTCCAGATAAATAGAGGATCTGTTTCACTGTCTTAGAACAAACAAGGGGTCTTATGTCAGATTTCATGATTTCATTACCCCCATGAAGTTAACATCACCTCCCTCCCCCATATGGCATCATGAATTGGACAGAGGCCTTGTTTATAGTGTGAGCAAGATTTTGATCGTTCAGCTCTTTGATGTAAGGAATAGATACATGATAAGAAAAGATATTAATGATATGCACTCTCCACCAGCTGAAACACTACCTACCCTTAACCCCCCCCCCCTCCCCCCCACCACACCACCCACCCCACTCCACAGTGTGGCTCCAGCCATCGTGAGCTGATCCACAAATAGCAAAAAGCAAACTAATCTTCTGTGAGTTTGTTAATCTCTCGCTTGTAAGGTTAATTCAATGTCATTTGAATCCTAATTGAAACAAGTGTATGAAATGGAGTCGAGCTAAAAAGAGCAGTGTTTTATATTTTTAGCTAACACAAGTAACCTCAAATGAGGTGAGGGAGGGTAAAAAAATGTGTGTGTGTGTGGGTGGGTGTGTGTCCAATTTTGTGTAGAAAACTCCTAAACAGCTGGGCCGATTTTCTCCAAATTTTTCCCAGGGTGAACCCTTGTGTCTTGCAGGCCCAGGAAACCAGAGGTCAAAGATCAAATTTAGTTAATATCTCCATTGAATTGACATGGCACCTTCACAGGTATGATGGAAATGTCAAGTATCAAAATATGTGATTGCCATGGGAACCACGGTCAATGGTCACGTGGTGATAGGTCAAATGTATATCTTTAGGGCAACTTTGTGTAAAAAAATCCTCCTAAACCTGCTGGGCCGATATTCTTCAAACTTGGTGGAAAGGTACCCCAGGATAACCCTTGTGTCTCGCAGACTCCTGGAACCAAACGTCTGAGGTCGAAGGTCAAATTCAGTTAAATCACAGTTTTGTGTCAAACACTCCTCCTTTATTTTTGATATTTTTGCTATAATTTCCAAGGGAAAAACATAAATTTGTTCATTTGAAATCAGTGTTTTGGTGGCGATGAGATAAGCAACTCCGTTTCGGGTAGTGTCTGGAGGCAGCCGAGTTATAAAATAAAAATGCTGGTGCCTAATTTTGTTATGTTTAGGAGCCAAATACGTTCATTCATTGAGACAGACTTGTCCAAGTGATAAATCTGGTGTGAGCTACCGTACCTCGTGGTCCTCTAACTTTAGGTCTTAAAGGCATTGAAGACTCGCCCCAAACCGCGTGCGGCCATCTGAAAAAGCTAACTTTCTGTTGCTTGCAAGTGACGTTTTGTTCGTGTTGCTACAAAATGCAGACAGTAATGAAACCTGATACCTTGTTATCTTTAGCTGGACCTGAGATGTCCATCGCTGTATCGTTGGTATACTGTGCTTTGGGTATTGACCGCAGCTGTATGTACTGACTGTACACTAGTGTCTAATTACCGACGGTAGCAAGCTGTGTGTGTATTTTCTGGGATCGATGGTGGTGTCTAACACTTCTGTTACACCTTATTCGAAACTTGGTCAGATTACCGGCATTAGACGTTTCTTTTTGCGCGAGTCTTCACACCCTTTAATCCTCTGAATGTACCTGTGTCTTCCTTCAAGGTTAGGAGACACCTAAACGAGCACCATCTGATTTTTCTATTGTTTTTAATTTACTCGTTTAGCATCACTACCTACTGTGTGTAAGGTTCACTTCTCCTTGCTATTCATATTTCAGCATACCTGCATTATATTATAAACAGCCTTTTGTAAGTCTTGAAGCACCATACAGGTTTCATTCAACTTGACACTTCAAAAGCGATGGGGACAACCATCGACAAGGAAAGGAAAACTAATACCGTTTGCAAGGTTGAAAAGACCGCAAAATATTTAAGTCAAAATCTTTCATGAAACATCCTAGAAAGATGTTAAACATATTTTAACTTCACTATGTTTAAATAATAGAACCAGCAAGAGATATGAAACATGTAGGAATTATTTATACAGCTGTTCGTCCCCTTTTTAATAACCATGATATCATATTCTTTGCCTTTCATTATAAACAGTAATTATAAACTTAAAGAAAAGAAACAAAAACCTGAAGTGTTATGATACTGTCGATCTATTGTTTGAAGCCTGTTTAAGTGATGTTGTAAAGATTATTAAAAAATAAAAAAACAAAAAAATTGGAAGGGTTCCCAAAGCTATATACAATTTATAATTTACATAGCATGTGTAATGCATATATGATGTTGATCGGCTGTGCAGTTAGAAGTCGTAGGAGCTGAAATGCATGTAATGCAATGGTGTTTCATTCCCCTTTCCCCTGGGATGGTGCACCTCCCCCCCCCCCCCGTGACATAAGAGGGATCAATCTGAAGGTGCAGAAACATCAAGGGGCACTGAAACGTGATGTTTATTTCAGAGGGCAAACCACAAAATTGTCCAAAAAACTTGCAAAACAAAACATCCCTCATGCATTCCCCCGACCACAAATTCCAGTATTTGTAGTATGTGAAGAAATATGTGGTTTCTGTTTGATATGATATGATATGTATAACTGTGCACAAAGCTACGCTGGAACATGAACTAAATAAGTTTGAACTTGGTAAATTGGGACTATCGTTTTCTTACAGACTAACGATTTAGAGCTTGTTAATCTGTAAAGTAGAGTTCTGAAGCAAAGGTTCCTTTCAAAGTGTAGCTTCTTGCTTCAAGAAATTGATCATGTTTAACCTACCGGTAGCACTCATACTCGAGGCCATACTTGACACTCGGAACTTTCAACTTGGTAATTGTCCTCATGCGACTTTGGAGAGAGCTAATTTCATTTACTTTTAGTCCTAACTGGGGCCTCTGTGCTGATACAACTCGGAGAAAGCTAATTTCGTGTACTCGTAAAAGTATCGGTACTCGTATTCAAATCCGTACTTGAGAACATTATTCAGTTTTCATACTCAGAAGTTGGTACTTGACTTTATACTTGGAGAAAGCAAATTTTATATTAATTTTTATAAAATTTGTAATAAAAATATATCTAGAATGCTCTGTACTCGTTCTTGTACTCATGGCTTTGGACTCATATTGTACTCAGAGAAAGTTTAATGTTCATGTACTCATACTTAGAGCTTTTGTACTGGTACTTGGTACTTTATACTCACTACTTTATACTCACTACACTTTATACTCACTGGTACTTGGTACTTCATACTCACACTACAAGTCTGATGTGTGGGCATTCTTCAGTTGATCATTTTTATTAGTTTTTGCAATCATCTTTGACAATGTTTTCCATTTGTTTCTTCACTCTTTGGCAGTCATCGTTGGTAGTACTATGGGATGTGATGGTGGTGAATAACTGGCATGTATTTCTAGACGTTTACTCTAGAGACACCAAAGGGTGAGTACATATCCACCCTTCAAAGCACCTGTTTTTTTAGTCTAATCCCCCCGACTTATGGAAAATGTTCTGACAACTACCAAGTGGTACTGCAGATGATATTACTACAATTTAGCGAGTAATAATTTGTAAACATGTCCGGTCACATTTGGTACAAGTTGAAGAGGGCAGTGTATTAGTACGATAGTAGTCGAGTGAAATTCATTCTCTTCGGAACAGTTGCTTTAATTTGTACGGTAAACCAAAGTGTTAATAATCATATGACAACTGGTCCAGTTTACTTTTGGTGCTACATAGTACTAGCCTGGTACATCCACACAGACTGGTACATTCATACAGACTGGTATATTCACACAGAATGGTACATTCACACAGACTGGTACATTCACACAGACTGGTACATTCACACAGACTGGTACATTCACACAGACTGGTACATTCACACAGACTGGTACATTTTGTTTTTATTATCGTCATCTTTTATGAGGGTAGTCCAAAAGTGCAGAAGCACTGCTTTCCAGAGGAGCCCTCAATACAAAATACATATACAATATTATGCAGTAGAAAAATGGTAAACATCCAAAAGCACAAAAAGGACGGTAAAAATATAGACAAACAAATATCAGACATCTAAACAAAATATATAAGTTTTCATATTGCGTTTAAAAATATTAACATTTGGCAAGCATTTCAAATTTAGGGGAAGACTGTTCCACCACCTGCCTCAAGAAAATTTCAAGGACCTTTTACCATTCCCAGATCTAAAAGTAGCAAGTAAAACATTATTAGAGCAGCTAGATCTAGTTCCATACGAATGGTTATCTCTCAGTAGAATAGTATTATCAGTAAGGTAATCTGGAGCCAGGCCGTGGACACATCTATACATTAGAATATTCCTGAAATATAATGCACGTTGACGGACATTTCGCCACTACCGAACACATGAAGGTGGGTGAACATTTGGAGAAGTTCACTACCCTTAGAATATTTCTGTCGTTCAGAGAAACACCGTAGCCCACACCGGGTATTCTGCGTATGATGGTATGTTTGCAACTACTGATCCATTGTTAGGTTCAAATGACCTATGAGTGTTTTACACACTGTAGAGGTTGCAGATTAGTAGGCCTACATCTATCGTAAACACAGTTCCTGTCTGTAGAGTTAGCTTTGTGATGCAGGAAAACCATGACATTTTTTAGTGACTATTCAAAAGAGTTGAAAACATAAAATATATTTAATATAATGATAAATATTTTCCATTCTTCGACAGCTGGTCTAAAATCTACTTTATCGCCTGGTATTTCACGTCCGTCTTAGTCTTCATGAATGTGTTTACTGCCCTCATTCTTGAGGTAAGTACCTTCTATAACTCCCTGTAATACAGTGAGGAGTTTGAAGCCGTTTCGCAAATCCTCAGCAACTTGAATTTGAAGACTATGAAATAAAAGACGCTGAAATGAACCATTGATTTATCCAGTTATTGGCTCCCTAGTGTATGACTTAGATACATGCACAAGTACAGAGGTGGTGGGCACTGTGCAGTCAGTCTGCAAAAACTTTGTATTGCATGCAAGGCTCTCAGAAACCCTTGTAAGTGCTGCCCACGGAAAGCTGTAATAATATCTAGAGCAATATGCCTTCATCCACTCATAGATTAACTAGAACAATGAAAACACACTCACAGTGACCGAAAGAAGAAACGGAAAAGATTGAGCAGTTTGCTTCTAAGGCCAACATGTGATAAAAGATCTTTGAACAGAACAGATATGACTGTCTGCGCTGGTAGAATGTTTCTGTTCTGTTAGTTTAGTTCCCGTAAAGTGGAATATTTATGTTTGTTTTCATGGGATTTGGTGCGTCCATAGTTACTGCAGCCCACAAAATTGAATGAAAAACTTTTCACTCGCAAGATTTTTCACTGGTAGAATGTTTCTGTTCTGTTAAGTTCTCGCAAAGTGGAAAAATTATGTTTGTTTTAATGGGATTTGGTGCTTCCATAGTTACTAGCCTACAAAATTGAATAAAAAAACTTTCACTCTCAAGATTTTTCCATAGATTCCATTTTCTCAAGATGCTTCCATAGTTACTGCAGCCCACAAAATTGAATAAAAAAACTTTCACTCTCAAGATTTTGTTTGTCCCTCGTGCCTTGTACTTGTTAAAATAGTCCTACTTGTCTTTATTCATGTAGCTAGATTCAATGTTCAGTTTCACAGAAGGGCTAAATTTGAGGATGAGTGCAAATTAAACCACTGATTTATTTAGAGTGGGGGGGGGGGGGTAAGTTGGTTGGTACATCAAAAGATATATTCTAGTGGACTACGAGTCTTATAATGATTTAATCATCAATATATTTGAAGGGATATTTCAGTTAAATCTACAGGAAAAAAATCATAATATTTTACTGGGATATTTCAATAAACATGTTACCTTTATAGAGAAAATCAATATGTTTGGAGGGATTTATCCATAGAAACTAAACATATACACTTAGTGGGAAGGTCAGTGTTATATTTAAAGGGGATATCCCAAATAAACATTTAATACTTTATACAGAAAAGACAAATATATTCCACTCTGCTGGCTGAAATTATGTTATTTCTCTATCAAAATATGATTCTTTAGTGGTAAGATACTGTACCATCCAAGTTATCATCAGAAATGGAAGACTTTGGTTGATCTGCGAAGGAATGACAGCCAATTTTCTTGAAAAGCGTTGACTAATCTTTGTAGGTTTATTTATGCAATTAGGGTCAGTATGAGTAATGGTAGTCACTGTACTTTTAATGTCTTAGTTGTCATCAGAATTTGTTTTGTTTTTGTTTGTAGGAATGTTATTTTTCCTGTTTGCAAATGATTTTGTATAATTGCTAAGGAAGACAAAAGCAGCTCCAGCTCTATTGTCATAATGAGTTCATTCACTCTCCTGTTGTCCCGATAAGTTCAGAAGAGTCCACCCGGCTTTAGAAAGTCAAATCCTTGTGATGAAACCCGCAGGGAACTTTGCAGGAAATCCTGATCGGATTCGACTTTCGTATTTGCCTTGATTATACTTGATTGTTGAAACCTGCCTTAACAAATCTATAGCAGAACAATTTAAATATTTCTAAATTTTGCTTCATGAAATTGGAAGAAATGATATGAAAATCTTTCAGAAAAATCTTCATAGATGGTACTGATACTGCAAAATGATAAATGTCTGGCACTGATAAACCTCTACATAGATGGTACTTGGTCAGACTGGTAGTACGAGTACAACAGAATGAGTACGAGTACAAAAAGCATTGCCCGTAGTATGAGTATAAGTAGCAAGACCCTTGGTATGAGTATAACTAGCAATACCCTTGAAATGAGTATGAGTACAAGTAAAATTCCCCTTGGTATGAGTATGAGTACAAGTTAGAATTCCCCTTGGTATGAGTATGAGTACAAGTTAGAATTCCCCTTGGTATGAGTACAAGTAGAATTCCCCTTGATATGAGGATGAGTATAAGTAGAATTACCCTTGGTATGAGTATGAGTACAAGTAGCATTACCCTAAGGCTTGGTATGAGTATAACTAGCATTACCCTTGGTATGAGTATGAGTATAACTAGCATTACCCTTGGTATGAGTATAAGTAGAATTCCCCTTGGTATGAGTATGAATACTAGTAGCATTACCCTAAGGCTTGGTATGAGTATAACTAGCATTACCCTTGGTATGAGTATAAGTAGCATTACCCTTGGTATGAGTATGAGTATAACTAGCATTACCCTTGGTACGAGTATGAGTACAAGTAGCATACCCTTGGTACGAGTATGAGTACAAGTAGCATACCCTTGGTATGAGTATGAATACTAGTAGCATACCCTTGGTATGAGTATGAATACTAGTAGAGTTTCCTTCGGTATGGGTACCAATAGCATTTCCATCGGTATGAGTATAAGTAGCATTACCTTTGGTATGAGTACGAGTAGCATTCATCTTGATATGAGTATGAGTACAAGTGGCATTACTCTTGGTAGGGGTTAGAGTACCCAGTTTCTCACTATTTTCTATACTACCAAGTTCAAAGAGTATGAGTAGGCCTACAATATGGATGATTACTAGAACAGTTAAACTATTCAATAATACAATATTAGTAATGGGACAGGCTACAAGTCTATAACTGACACTGCGTACCGTTAAATGTCTGATCCTGGAAAATGTCTGGACCTGATATAACATAGGTATTGCTGATACAGACAAAATTTTTTAAATTATTTACTTGCTACTTCAAAGTAAATATTTGACTAGTTTTACTCATAAACTAGAAAGTTTTTATTGAATTACAGTCAGGAATAACTCAAAAAGAAACTATTTAGAGTAGATCCCAAAGGGTTTACTTTACATGAAACTGTTCCACCGACTCATATGAGATATAGACCATTACGGTAAAGGACAAGACGTCAGTAAGTTTCGCAGTATTTTCTTGTTTGTACATTATCATTAGATGTAATTAAGTCAGTTCTTGTTTATCTCATATATCTGTTTGAAAATGCTTGCTTGGGATCATAAGAACAGGTTCATTGTCTTGATGATATTTTTTTCAGTCTTTGATTTATTGTTTTCACAGAATTTTATATTTAAATGGGATCGCAGATTGGCGGAAAGAAATGCGGATAACCCAGACCGAACTCCAGCTTATCTTGTTTCCTTACACACAATGTTCAGGTTAGTGTTATATTGCACCCCATACACACAGAGAAGACAGTAACTAGACTGTAAATCTTAAAGGTTTTGTACCAAAGTGAAAAGTGGATCGTGCTATAAATCGATAGCATAGATGCTATTAGGATTACAGTAAGAACTGAGGATACGTGTAATCCCAACAAATCCAGTTTGATGCATTTGTTGGGATTACACATATGTAAACCTAATAGCACCTGCTACCGATTTATCAGATTTATCAGCACAATCCGGTATTTACCGTGGTACAATCTTTTAAGATGTACAGAAGTTACTGTAATCTCTGTGTGAATCAGTTGTATATTCCAGCCAAGTAGAGTTTAGTTGGCCATTATGAAAGGTCCTATGTGTAAATGATACATTGTCTATTCATAACGTTGGTTAAAAGACAGGGGTTCTCAATAGGTGACCCATGGGCCAAATGTGGCCCGCAAAGGATTTCATTCCCTCCACCAAACAAAAAAGTAGTAGGGCAGGAATCTGGAACTTATTGTGTGGACCCTTGAGGCCTTAGACTTGAGCACTCTACTGACCTACCTTATAGGCTGGCACTCATTGTGTGGACCCTTAAGGCCTCTGGCCTGAGCACTCTACTGACCTACCTTATAGGCAGGCACTTATTATGTGGACCCTTAAGGCGTATGGCCTGAGCACTCTACCAAACTACCTTATAGGCAGGCACTTATTGTGTGGACCCTTAAGGCGTTAGGCTTGAGCACTCTACTGACCTACCTTATAGGCAGGCACCTGGAATGTTTCTCAATCTAGGTAGAGTGGTTCTAGGTGGAGTTTGGTTCTCCCTTCATCATGGCTTCAAAAGAAGTTTATCTTTGTCTCTGGTGTAAAAGTAGTTGAGAACCCTTGGTCTATAAATAAACCACCTGGACACTCATTAAGTTGTATTGAGTTGGGACTATTATGTATTTGTGTTATTCAGCCAAATCACATTTCATTATGTAACTATTGACATGTGAGCCATTCCAACTATTTCAGTACCTGTAAATTAGCTCTTGTTAGAGGGGTTAGTACATTAAAGATAATGCAATACAATGTTATTTCAGTACCTTTATTTAGCTCTGTGTTAGTGGGGTTAATCCAATAAATTTAATGTTAAAATCAGTACAGTTAATTAGCTCTTTGTTAGGATGGTTAATCCAATACATTTCGGTAAATGTAGTTAGCTCTGTGTTTAGGATGGTTAATCCAATACATTTAATGTCATTTCGGTACCTGTAATTAGCTCTGTGTTAGGATGGTTAATCCAATACATTTAATGTCATTTCGGTACCTGTAATTAGCTCTGTGTTAGGATGGTTAATCCAATACATTTAATGTCATTTCGGTACCTGTAGTTAGCTCTGTATTACATTTCCAGTATCACAGTCAGCGAGGGTATCTATTTCACCTAAGTTGTTTCTATTTGGAAACGGGACATTTTCAATGTAGTTTTATATGATCCTCTTGTGCCAGGTAGCCTGTTCACTACTAAGAACTCTGCATGTTGAATAAACGTTTGCTGTCGATTGCTTGTAGTATGTAATGTCTACAAATACTGTTTTTTCGAGCAATCTGTGCAAAGCCTAGTCTGTGCGTTGACATTTTTGAGACAGATTTTTGCGACAGATCTTTTAGAAAAATACTTTTGACTCAGTCAGTCTTTCACAATTGAATAATGTCATGTAGTGATAGTTGTCTCTGCATCTAACTTTCCAATTCCGAGTGATCTGAGTGAAAGTATGAGAAGTGTCGGCTGATAATTGCTCTGGATGTAGCAGGCCGAATGGATTAAACCCTAACACATGAGTGTACATACATCACTAAATACTCTTGATGTGATGTATGAGGCGGTGATGCATTTACACTAGTATGTGTTCCCTTACACATGAGTGTACATACATCACTGTATCGAGTGTAGGATCACATAAACGTCTTTTGAACGAAAGTTTCTTACTGTTACAGATTGACCTTTTGACCTATTGTGCAACACTCTTCCATGTTTTAAGTCTGAACTAGCTTATCACAAGACATCACTATATATTTTACGTAGAGATCGGGGATTTTTGTGAGGTCAGCATATTTACAAATTGTGAATATAGCTCTATAATTTAGCATTTCTTCTTGCCGATCAACAAAATAAAATATGCATGAACTAGAAGAAGTAAGTATTGCTCATTTCACTTAAGATGACAGTACCTTTGGCTTTTAAATGTACAAATTCTCAGGTGCTTTATTGGCCCCAAAATATGCTAGAAATATCAAAGTTTGGTCAGTAAATATCCAAATTTCAACACAAAATTTGAAGACTAAATTATTTCCTGATTATGAGTCACTAACAGTATCTAATACAAAATGTAACTTTTGAAAACTGTCGGCAAGTTTCAGCTCACTCAACTTAGAGCCAATAAATGGTGACCTTTAAAAGCCTGAACAAATTACGTCATCGAGACCTCAATACGATTTAGCGTCCTGGTAAGGTGAGATGGCCGGTTGCATTGGTTACATGAGCTAAACAATGTGGAATTTAATCTGTAATTATATTAGCCTGCTGCTAGGAAGTTTCATTAAATTTTTTATGGATGATACTCGGGAATGTTAGGTTCATGTGCTCTTCAAGATCTCTGAATTACTCATTAAGGAAGAATTGAAAAGGTCAAGTCTAAATAATCAAGTCGCTCTTGACAACGGAGATGACTGTCTCTTCGAGGATTAGTAGGATTTGGGGATCCCTGGCTAACTGTCACCGAGGATAATAAAATGAAAGTCACTTTGTAACAGAACACTGTTGGAAATATGCCAGTTTTTCACCAAATGTTGGTTTATGTCTAGACTTTTGAAATCTCAACTTCCAGATTTGTCTCAAACCTATGAGTGTCGTCTTCTGTGGTTTAAGTTGAAATATCGCATCCGTTAGTTCTGCCCCGCCCAAGTCATAAGAAAACATTCCAAAATATCCCAGGGCTATTGTTTGGGTTCTGTTTAAGCATTTGGGTTTTTATTTCATTGTTTTAGTGTATGCAAGGGTTTTTTCCCACTCCTTCCCTCTAGTCTCTCAAGTGACCAATGCACTATTACTATACTGATAAGGTACTGTGTCAAAAGCTAAGATGCTGAGAAGGCTGCAGCATCTTGCAGCCAGGCTGCAATATGACATAATCTATTGTGCTCTGCGGTTTTACACAATAGGCACTGCTGTTCTGCCAAGATACTCTCTATTGTTTGATATTGATTCAGCCTTGCTGCAGTGGATTTGCAGCTGCTGCAGCTTGCCAGGCTGCATATGACATAATCTTTTGTGCTCTGCGGTTTCACACAATAGGTAATGCTGTTCTCTATTGTTTTATATTGATTCAGCCTTGCTGCAGTGGATTTGCAGCTGCTGCAGCTTGCCAGGCTGCATATGACATAATCTATTGTGCTCTGTGGTTTCACACAATAGGCACTGTTGCACTGCCGGGATACTCTCTATTGTTTGATATTGATTCAGCCTTGCTGCAGGGGATTGTGCAGCTGCTGCAGCTTGCCCGGCTGCATATGACATAATCGTTTGTGCTCTGCGGTTTCACACAATAGGCACTGCTGTTCTCTATTGTTTGATATTGATTCAGCCTTGCTGCAGGTGATCTTGCAGCTGCTGCAGCTTTTCTGTCTGACAGGGTGTCTAAGCTCTCTTCTTACCCATAGTTGAGGTACTGTCTCTTAGCGAAGAGCTGCATCTGTAAAATCCACTGAAGCAAGGCTGAAACAGTACTCAAACAGTACTG
Source organism: Apostichopus californicus (assembly GCA_020650975.1). Classification (NCBI taxonomy): domain Eukaryota; kingdom Metazoa; phylum Echinodermata; class Holothuroidea; order Aspidochirotida; family Stichopodidae; genus Apostichopus; species Apostichopus californicus. Next base: position 14,157 of record JAIPMN010001856.1, on the reverse strand, counting down.
ATTATCTCTGCAGACCCTGCATTTACTGTTCTGGGAAACTTCAGAGCAGAATAGATTACGCCCTATGCAGCCTGAGGGCAGCGATGCTGCAGCCTGCTCAGCACTCTAGTACTGGCATGGTGCTTGAAATTTGTTTTCAGTCAATCTGGGCTTCAAGAGAAATGGTTTGTGTTGCTTTTCGCACAATTCCTAAACTTTTTAATGATAGTGGATGATAAACTTTAGCATGACTAGTCAAATGCCAGTCAAATTTCAGCGAAGTAAAAATGTGAACGACGGTGATATGAAAAGTGTCTAAGTGGCAATCAATTGTTGGAAATTAAAAGAATTCATTCACTTGTTGGAAAAATCCATAACAATGTCTTAGTTGGATTGTTTTTATTAGCTTTCTTAGTATGACGCTTTGCTAAATTGAAGATGGATGCTTTTTTATTCAGATTTTATATGTACATAAAGAAGAGAAATGCTTTTCCTATCTTTGACACATACATACACACACATGTTTGTATTACATTCAGACCGAGGACCCCATTGTATTTTCCATTGTTCAAATCCACGTACCCTAACCTTAACAATACCCCATACAATAGAATTCTTCCGAGGACGTGGTGATTCTTTAGAAATCACAACCGAGGACCTGAAATTCTTTTGTTCAAGTCCTCGAATACAAAACAAACGCACCCACACACACACACACATCCTTACACATACCCATATCCACACACATACACACCCACACACAAATAAATAAACCATTGATAAAATATATAGCAATGATCACTTGTCAGTGCTGGAGGGCAGATAGTAATCCTAGATCTGTAATGTTACCCTCAATGAAACTAACAGCAACAGTAGTAGCAGCATAGTCCATGCAGATCCTCTTTCTTCTTTCTATTTCATTGACAAAAATAGAATAAAAAGACAACTGTCACTTTCTCAAACAAATCATTTATAAAGACAGAAAACCCTGATATTTGGGGAAATTTCAAGAGTTTCAAAAAATACATCTCTCCAAATTGGTATCGTGAACGAAGCAACACAGAAATTGAGAAAGGATGAAATAGCTTTGGAAACGGTTTCTAAACAGGAAACAGGAGGTCTAAGAAGAGCAGAGCTTGTGCAAGTAGACCCTCCCCCAACCCCCACCTTTAAGCAAGTAGACCAAATTTGTTAAGACTGTTACTCTTATTTAAGGATAAAAAAGCATCATTCAAACGCTGGGTCTCATGGAAACAGTTGATCTAGGAAAAAGAACAATAGTAAGAATTAGAGAATTGAAAAGTACACCTTATAACTTAATTATAATTATTATGATAATATCTCTACTGTATAGAAGATATATATTTACATATACCCATCATAGAGCAATTGGAAAAGGCACTGATATTAAACATAGTTTGACAAATTCTTTATATGCAAATTGCTTTTGAATTTATTTATCTTTCTCTGTACCCGATGATTATGATCTGCTTGAGGAAAAACATAAGTGACCTATTATTGATACAGAAATAAACAATAGGACTGTTTGAATAAAAATCAACAGATCATGTCCACTTATATATATTGGATTTATTCCAATCAAAGTATAATTAACTTGGTATTTGTTGACAACCTATTGTTTTTGTATTGTGTCTTGTTTTGCTTTGAACTGTAGTTGATCTTTAATATTCATTCGCTTTATTTTCGTACATCGCTCATTCTAAGTCAAAAACCTTCTTAATGGGTATTTTTAAAACCTTTCAGGAAGTCTCCCAGTATTATCATTCATCTCCAGGGTACCCTGGCTATCTCCCTTGTTCTGCGATCGTTTGCAGAATTTGCATTCCCGGCCAAGAATTACCCTGTAATGACTTCTTTTGTTGAACTTCCCTGATGAAAATTAATGCTTAGACTAACTAATTGATTTTCCTCTTTCTAAATATTACTTTTCCCTCATGCCAAAAGTTTGTTTAAGTTTTCACAAATTTCATTGTTTTTTTAGTTTTAAGTGACTTATTGTGATTCTACCAAACATCTATTTCAAACCTTTGTCATGATTTCCGAGTCGGGTTTCTCTCATTATCGTTTATTCTAATATTGTAAATAAACAAAAATTAAATCATTGTCGATGCTGAATTAATCTGTCGATTATTCCTGATGTTTCTCCGATGATAATTATCAAAGGTGATGCCTGCCTTGGTCATTCTAAGTATATGCAATGTATTGCAAAGTATGCAATGTATTTTGAATAGCAATTGTCTTCAAAATAAAATAAAACTGTTAGCAAACTGCTTATCCACTAGAGAGCCAGTGTAGGAGACTGTGTAAAAGTAAGTTGGCCTGATGTTTCGATCCTAGCAGGATCTTCAAAGGCTGAATGACAAGTAACAGTAACAGAAGGGACAAAACATGCACAGAATACAGACAGGTTAATGAGCATGGTGAACACAAAGAAATAGATGTAAGGGGATTAGTAGACATGGGATGGAGAGAAGAAAGAAAGAAACCAACAGGGGAAGAGGAGAGGTAGGAGATAAACAGTGGAGGGACAAACAGAGGATTAAGGGAAGGGGGTAGAGAATAAACTGGAGAAGGACAAAGACAGAAAGGTGTGGAGAAAAAAGGGTGGAAGAGAGCTATGAGAAGAGGAGAGATGGGGGGGAGGGGAACAAGCAATGGTCTTATCAATGGTGTGGACTGGTATTGCCAACAACTAAAAGCTGGCATAGCTCGATCAGTTGGTACATCTCAACTGTTTCTTTTAGTTTCAACCCTGGCTACTCAACAATTTCTTTACTTTTCTGAAATTTGTTTTGTATAATAATTCAGCCACCTTGCTATTTGTAATTTTCTCTTGAGATCCTTTGTGGCTTTCTGGGTCGTGTATTAAAATGACACTGTGGCTGGCCAGTGCAATGCCTTGTTGCAAACTGCTGGGCGAGTTACTTGGGCTTCCTTCCCCAGTCTCATCACAACGTTACACACTTTCGCTACACAGTGTCTAAGAGTGAACCGGTAACATATTTAAAACTGTCCTCCTCCTCTTGAGTTCAATCCAATCCAGGCTACTGCACTCTAATTATAATTCTAGTTTATTGAGGACAAAATTCCTATAATCGTCGGACCTGGTCATTGACGACTCCACATTTTGACTGAAATATTTGGTACTTTGGTCATTTTACTGGTAGTGTCTTCATAGGCGTAGGAGCCGAGTTTGATTTGGGGGGGGGGGGCTGTAACGACTTGCCC
>JAIPMN010001855.1:0-20253 GCA_020650975.1 Apostichopus californicus | reverse complement strand
CAAACCGTCTATCCACTGCATATATGCTACTTACACAGCTCTATATATGATATATTTTATTATTAAATTTTCCATTTCCATGCAGACATCCTCCTACAAACTTTATATAGATCTTTTAATCCTCACATGTAAATAGAATTTCCACCAAACTGAGTTTAATCCACTCTGTGTCTGGAAACTCATTTTGTTTAAATATGTCACTGTATGGTATCAAGGACAAATAGTTATTTTTGTCTTCAAATTAAAAAGAATGAAAATAGCATTGTACAGGTAAGTTCTGTTCAATGTCAGCAATGTCATCCCATGAAGAAAACCACAAAAAAAAAAAAAAACCCAAGGCCACCAGGTTTTATAAGATTCGTACATAATATTGCCAATTCTGATTTCAAAGTGTATACATACTGTACTGGATTTTGGAATATTTCACTAGAAACAATACCACTTGCTACTAAAGTACTGTATGTTAAAGATCAGTAAACTTATCAAAAGGTGTATATATTATTTATGTGTAGAAGTAAAGTGGGCCTGACGTTTCGATCCTAGCAGGATCTGCTTCGGAGGCTGAATGACAAGTAACAGTAACAGATGGGACAAATACATGTACATGCATTATTTATGTTTAATAAAGAAATCCTTATGCAAATGAATTAAAGGTAGCAATAAACTTGAAACTTGAAAATGCATGATTGCTCCTATTAACAAGTATAGTTGTATGCCTTTGGAGTGGGTGGAGAGGGGGGGCAATATCTATGATCAGAAAGTGCATACACCCATGAAGGGAAATGCAATGTAAAACGTAAACAAACAGATGTAACGTTGTAGGAACCTTCAGAGTTGATTTTGGTCATTTTCAATCCTATTTCAAAATTTGCTTTTTGTATGTCATTAATACTAACAGGAATTTCTAGCTAGGTTACCAAAATGTCCAAACTCCCTTGACATATATTTTTTAAGTAGACTTTGACGAAAAAAATGTCCTGATTTTTAGGCAGTTTTAAACGAAAACTATTGTTACCTGGCAACAAAGACAAAATGGCATGTTTAACCTTGGAATGTAGATTAAACCTCTGAGTTGGTTTTGAAATTAAACCCCTACCAACAGCATTCGATCTTGCAATTTCTAAACTGCGGTTGGTTGCAAATGGCAGAGGGCAGCATACAAGACCTGCTTTACGGATCATTTATAATGAAAGGGATATTCTGGCGTGTGACGGTTATGTCCAAAAAAAAAACGTTCAACACTGTACTTAGTCAAATATCAATGTCTTGTCCATGACTGAAGTTATGGTTGATTGAAATAGAACCAATTTGGCTGGCCGATGCCTGGATCATCCCACTTCCCCTGCTCCCGCCCCAAGTGGACCACAGTGGGTGGTATGTGATGTCATTCTGGCACATTTTCTGCAAAGGCTTTACTTTCCTATTATAATCTTGTTGTTGATTTATCCTTGAAACTAGCCCTTTCACATATTTTTTTGCAGCTCTCCACCATAGTGTACTTCAACAGCTGAGGGGAAATTGCCACCCAGATGTTCCTCTTGCCCCCTGCCCCCACCCCCCAGTTCCCCCCACCCAATCAGATCTGCTACTTATCCAAAATATATAGAACTAGGGCTAATTGATCGTATTTATGTTTTTATTAGAAACAGCTTCCATGGCAACACATTAATGTGAAAAATTGTCAAATTATAGCATAATTTTGTGTCTAAAATACTTTACTTTACAAAAATTCCCAAAGGGGAGAGGAAACCCTCTCCTTAGAACCCTCCCCATACCAGTGGTATATATTTTGCTCCCTCCGCCCAAACAAATATATGCACCCTTCCCCCCCCCCCCTGAGAATGCCTTGGCTGGTAACTGACTAGACCAATCAATCTATGCCAAGGTATGTTAGTAGGAAGCGTTACAATCTCTTGGTGTAATTTTGCACGGCTGATCCGTGCACAAAAGCAGAATTTTGATAATCTCAAAATATTTCTATTTTACAAATACACAAAGCAACTGATTCCGTGATCCATACTCTTTACAAACGATATTTTCCCAAACAAATAATTGCCAATCATGGAAGACATACAACCTTCAGGATTTTTTTTATCTTTTAGCCAGCCAAGTTTAATTAGTCAAGATTTAATGACTCAATGCACCAAATTTGTCATCAATAATTTCCAAGCGCAAACAAGGCCAAGTTCAAGCTCGATTTAATGAAGCCAAATAAAGAAAACTCAAAAACTGTTTGAAATTGGAAGTTGAGCTAATGAAATATCCAACAATGGGGAAAGTAGCTAGATCTAGCCATTATGTGAATATGAATCTCCCGATAACCCAGCTGTGACGACAGTTTTACTTAATGGATACAGAGACATTTCTTCATCCCATTTTGCAACAGAATATGAAAAGTAAATAAATAGCTACTTAAAGGCATCAAATTACAAAATAGAGGGCAGTATGCACAAATATGTTTACATATGTGATTCAAGAGTATTTTATACAGCCTGCAGTAAGAGTCAACGTCTGGCCTGAATTTATCGTTTGTCAATATATGTGTGGGTGACATCATCAATAGCGGAAATAAGATCTTGTTTGAAAGTCATCATTTTTCCATTTGTTTGCCTACTGTAACTAAAATTAGCATTCGTAAATAAGGTTACATTTGAATACAGCTTGACTTTAAATGCTCAGCAAATATTTTAAATGCAAATTTCTTTTCAAAATATACATTCAATGAGATGCGAGAACTGCTACCCGTACTGAGAACTCTATGAATTTGAACAGGGCAGAAACCGCTCCCTAAACAGTCTCAAAAACCCTCCCCTAGACACAAAAGGGTACTCTAATGGGGGGCTGCACATGAATAGTAATATGTACTCCTGTTTCCCATAAAGACAAACAAAGATCCTAGGGAACCGTTCCGATCGAAATAAGTCGAAAAATAATCCACACAAGAAACGAACGATGTAGGCACTTTGGGTGGTAGAATGAGAAGGGAGGGCATTGACCGGGTATTGACCGGTCATAGAGGGCGCACAGTGTTAAAAGATTACCAGTTCATGCTAGGCATGGTAGAACGAGAGTGCTAAGGTTGTTGGGAGATAGGTAAGCCAGGAACTAAGTAAACTGATAAAACAGGGCAATAACGTAACATTTAGAATATTCAACTGTTGACATCACTGATTCCAGACTATGCTAGCTATTGCAGAAGTCATTGAAGGGCTTCGTATATTAGAAATAAAAATCCGAGCACCCCCAATGGTGCTAAACTCAACAGCATTACAAACTGAGTTTAATTTGTAAATGTGAACATACAATGGTGGCACTCAAGGTAAATATCAGCTTACAAGTTTTAACAAATACAGTATCAAAGCTAACCATAATAATGTACTTGTACATAGATGACGTCTATTAAACGCTTATCATCAATGCTGAATATCTCTGAAACCCACCCAACACAATATGACCGTGTAAAGCTATCCACATATTAAGTTTGAGATCCATCCAAGCTTCGATCCCTTCTTGAGATATCAATTTAAAAGCAAGGCAAAAACCACATACAGATCAATACAATCATGATTGTCACGTTGCAACTGAGAGCACTGAAACCAACCGACAGATTTTGAGTGAGACCGAAGGATTTCTTTCATAAGAGGTGGACCTGTTTTGTCAGTGAGCTTCGAGAGCATCTTTACAGAGCCTTTTAGAATTCACCTTAAAGTGGCCACAACTGAATAATCGCTGCATGCCATGATTTTCTAAGTATCAATGGTACACCAGACAATCTTGCCAAAGGACCTACAGAACTTGACCATGTCTGTCGACCTTTTAGGATAAGAATTCAATAACAACCTCCAAAGTGGTAAAATCAAATAGTAAAGCACCTTTAATAGAGAAAACAGAGTATTGTTATTGAAGCAGCCTGTGGACATTATGGTTGTTGATTGGCAATGTTTTGACCCAAACCACTGAAGGCTTTGTTTATCAATGTAATGCAATGTCGGTGTACTTGCATTACACATCAATATATATACACGATTCACTTAAATGACAAAGTGTAAACTGTCTATGAGATATAAGAAACTATTTTATCTCAAATCCCAAAAGGTCAAAATACCTAGAAATATCCCCCAAAGTTAATGGCTAATCCTAGCAGTTCAGCCCTGATTACTACATAAAAAAGTAGGCTAGGCTATATACCCTATGTCATGAAAGTGTGCTAGGTTAACCAACATGAATGAAATGTAAGAGTTACGCAGTAATATCTGTGTTCATGTCAGTGGCGGAGCTAGGGGTAATGGTCAGGAGGGGCGAGAATGGTCTGTAGGGGCGCTTTCGACACTATCTAAGCGGAGCGCCACCACAGGTTGGTGCGTAGCATACAGAATTTTTTTGAGTAAAGATACTCCCTAGTTCGCCGGAAATGACCCTTTCCGGGCCTGGCTAATTTGCAGATAAACGAACAATAAATAGGTGTCATCGCGAAATTACACCAACAAAATGTGACAAATGTCAATATAGATGAGAGCACAATAAAAAAGTCAATAATCGCGAATAAGTAAAAAGTGGTAAAGAGCTGAAAAGGGCGCCAGCAGTCCATTTGAGTCCGTCAGGGGGGGCATCCGCCCCCCCTGACTGTATGGACGCTCCGCCACTGGTTCATGTCCAAACTAAGTTTTGTCTCACTAAAATGCATCCACAAAGTGAGGTAGGTTGACAAGCCTGTGGAACTTTTACTTCCCTGATTCAAGGCTTGTTGATTTCTTGTATATTTGTTTTATGAAATGTCCTAATATGCATTAACAAGTATTATTATTCAAAACCAAAAAAAAAAAACATATCCCAAAAGAGGGAAAAAAAACCAAACGCAATAGTTTGAAATAACAAATTCAGAAATATTATCCCCGCTAAGTTGTTCCGGAATAGATGATGTGACAAGCTTTGACGAGTTTTTCACTCATTAGTGAGCATAATTGCTATTTTCAAGCCTTCATATCCAAGTATCTGATAGAATCTCAATCCAATCGGCAACAAATTAGACGAATCAAAATAATAAAAAAAATATTAAAAAAAATACTAAGTTGAAATGAGGTTTCACCTGTCAGGATGAAGGCATTGAATATAACAAAATCGATGCATATTTTTAATTTATATAACACTTTCATAAAGAGGACATGAAATATAAGAATTGGCTTTCCTAATAATTAAGACCAGTCTTATGTAATGTCTCACATTTTGCTGTCGTGGTAACGACTTCACAACAAGGTAATTATACTAAAAAGACTGCCTTAAATGACGGAGGGAGGATTTGCTTTATTAATATTTTGCAACGAGATGTGATTTTATCAGAAAAATGAAATTTACATGCTACTGTACATGTCTTCTGTTGCTATTCTCTTATTAAAATTTTTGCAATGCTTTCTATTGCAAGTCAAGCATGCCTCATATCCCTGGACATTACAGTACTATGTACATTCAAACAACAAAATATTGCTCTAATCTACAGTAACACCTTGGTCCATAGAAGTAGGAGACTATTATTTTGCATAGGGGATAGGGGAAGGGGGAGGGGAAAGGAAGGGAGGGTGGGAAGAGAAATGTTCATAAATTACCTGCTGTTGTCACTTGTTCTGGTGACTTACCAGCCAATGGTTGTAATGTCATAGATCGTCTTTTAATGGTAGATAGAGAGTTGCAGGAAATGATACGATATGATACAGATACAGCATGAATGATATGATACACTACAACAGGATACAATACAAGAAGACACAATACAATACAATACGGTACAATAGGATATGATGAACATTTCATCACATGACTTGAAAAGAATGGATGTTGCCACTGTCATATGAACATTTATACACAATCGCAACAAGTATTAAAGGGAGGCACACAAACTTATGAAGCAGCTTACATGTGACTCTCATACTAAGTACTACTACATGTGTGTACTACTGTACTGCATATTACACAATTTTCAATTGATTCACTTTCCATTACTTTCACTACTTGATATCTGTTTTCTTAAGTTATCTACATAATCTGTGTTTTACTCCTCCGATTTTGAACTAGTTCATCACGGCCTCTCTGAAGTTCAAACGCTAAAATGTTTTAAAAGCAATTGAAGGCTTTAAAACAATTTCCTTTCCGAGAAGTGCTTGATTTGAGTGGTTAATTTAGCCGACAGGGTTTTCTGACTTCGTTTAACTTCTCTCTGTTTTCTTGTTTTTTTTCACTCTTTCGTTTCTTTTTTAAGTTTTAAAGTTTAGTCTGTATCTTTGATGTCAGATTGCATTAAAATATCAATTTTCATTCTAAAAGTCATCTTCAAGGGTGTGCTTAAAAAACTTTGACAGAATCCCACAGGGAGATGTAAAATGGATTTAAAATGGTGGCAATTATCTAAATGGAGCAAAAATTGGTTCTAATTCATAACAACTTTTTAGTAAGTCCTATAAAGTCTTTTAAGCCTTAATCCATCATTTACCGTTATTGTGAACTAAACCGTCATTTTAATCTTCAGTAAATCTCTTCAACCTCTATCCATCATCCATCTTAATATCGTCCTGACCACAAATTCATTTTAATCAGAAATCTACAACAATATTCATCTTGACACCCTTCCTTTAATGACCCATATTCAAGCAAAGAGCAAGCAATCGATGCAAACGATTTCAGATCTTTACAGATCTGACAATTACTTCCATTTAAACTTTCTTTGCCATATTTACAAAATTTAATGACCACTTTCAATGCCAATTTTATCATTTCTAATTTACAGAAAATTCATAATATCATTATTTGAAGAATAATTGATAAATGACATTAAACATTCCTCTTTTGCATCAGTTATCATCAATATTGTCCACAATATGTAAATGAGGATGACTTTAGTTCAAAATTCAAGTTGTTTTCATCAGTTATCATTCATAACTGATAAAATTAATAAACAGTACTTAGGAGAAAAACCCAGTGGATATACATCATGTAAACCTATAAAAAACTGGTACCAAAAATCTTTTACGTAGTTTAATACTATGGTCGCTGAAATTTAAAAAAATAAAATTCTAGAAATACATTGCTAACCAATTCCATCAGTTGTATAGGCAATTTAGGCATTGATTCTGTGTTCGTCTAGTTTTGCTGGAGTGTAGTAAATCCACTTTACAGTAATTATGCATAATTTACACTCAGTAAAAAGTGACCAGTATTTCAAAACAGAAAACCTGATCTATACCCTTGAAACAGAGTTTTGGACTACAGTAGGATTATTTCAACAGTTTGAAGATATATAAACATTTTAGCAGTTTCATTACGACCGTAAACTGCTTTAAACGCAGATCAAGCTTGTAAAATGTAACCACAGAAAGGCCTTTTATTCATCCAGGGTAAGAAAGATACAACCATCTCTTTAGAGTGTTGTAGTAAGGGTATGGTTGAGCATTCAAAACATAGCTTCATGCTCCAAGAATTTTCTGAAATTACCACATTGAAAATTTTGAAAAGTTTGTGAAGTCAGGAATTGAGTTTGACAATTTTTGCAACACATTCGTTTGCAACACATTCGTTTGCAGCATATCAAGCTTGGGAGTCTCTTAACTGACTGACCCCCCCCCACACCCCTCCCCCAGAGGGCTTGTACACCAATTGTCATCTACAGTATGACAAAAAGGCTACAAATTGTTCCTCTTCCCTGCTAGTCTGTCAATATTGGTATCTTGTTCCTCTCGAGGCAACTGCACTGTGCACAGCTGCAATGCAGTACAGACTCTCATTTGGGCAGAAGGCAGAAAAATACACACTCCAATATATATATCAAAATATATATATATATGTTATATGTCCGTACCCCGTGTACTGGCGTACCCCAAGATGGAGAACACAAAAGCAGGACTGGACAGAAAAAACTTATTTTTCACTTCTTATACAAGAAGCAAAGAAGGAGATTCATGGAGTGCACTTAAATCAAAGCATAATATGAATAATTTTTCCCGATTTCCTGTGAGGCTATGGAGGTATTTGGGCCTCCCACTTTAGAACTCTTCACAGAGGTCCTTATACTGGTTCTAATGATGTAATGAACTCATTGACAATACCCAGAGCTTGTCTAGTTCACTTTGAAGGGTTTATGCAAACGAGACAACTTGTTTCTATTGAGAAACATAACCCTTAAGTGTTCAATAATTGGTGAGCATCTTCACGGGGAGTGTTGATCGGCTGTCTCGGGCCCCATGGCAGGGCCCAATGACGGGTAGTCAATGACACCTACAGAAAGCCGGCAATACCTTCTGGTGCTGTCCTCTTTCGGAGGGTAAAATATTTCCTCGTGATTGCTCGAAAAAAAAGGGTTCAACCCGAGCTCTTCAAGAACATCTTTTCTCTTATCTTGCTAATTTCGTGCAAATGGCCGGCAGCAATTTTGCCTTTTTAACAAGAAGAAGAAGAAGGGCTGTGTGTGGGGATTAAGAGGCTGATCTGCTAGGGCTACTTAAACATTGTCATTTCCAAGGAGCGTGGAGACAACCTCATGCTGATAAAATTGAAAGGAAAATTGTCACACCACATCTACAGTAATGATCAGTTTTTTTTATATTCCATATTTGTTGGTCTGCATTTTTATTTTCTTCTCTATTCTTTTCCTTTATTCCTCATTTCTCCTAATGGATGTTGCAAGATAAAATTATATAGTTCACTAAAATTATGACAAACTCTTGCCCATTTTCGGAAAACATACGTTTATAGACGATTTGAGGTAATTAAGTACCTAATACGAGAAAAGGAATTGAACATGACTTAACCAGTTGAAATACTCTTTTAGAAAGTTTTTGATTGGTAATCATTTGTATTCAACTTTGTTTATTCTGCAAAGAAAGGTGAGCTAAAAGAGGGTTGGTTAGTTGGGAGCAGAGTTGGAGGGACGGAAGGGGTAGGGATTGGGGGGCTAGTAGTCTGTACAGAAAAGGTATAGAAAAGGTGTACCTTGGTTGGAGATATAACATAGAAATGAAGAAAATCTCAATATTTTGTCTTTATTGAAAAAAGAATGCATAATTTCATTGTGTCCTTCTCTCTTGGTGACATTCATAAAATTAGCATAATATTAGGAAACTAGGAAAATTTTCTCCATCAACTGTTGCCGGAGGTTACCATGAGCTCATGAGTACCAATTTCTCATGACTCAGAGCTTTGGTGATAATTCATATACTGTATGTATGTATGTTCAAGTGCATAATTAGTCATCGAAAATGGAGTCATTCATGTCAACAATATACAAATGCTTCTTAGTATGGCATATCAGATAGAAGACACTAACAGAATGTGAGGATGGTCACGAAAGGGTGACAGTATAAAACGAAACATCAGGGCATAAGACATTATTGAGAGTCTTACACAGTATAACATGCAATATCAGGGCATAAGACATTATTGAGTATCTTACACAACTAAATGCAATATCAGGGCATTTATGACATTATTTGAGTATTTAACATCTCCTGTGGTGGTTGAGTATTTTACATAGGACTCCTGTGGTGGTTGACTATTTTACATCTCCTGTGGTGGTTGAGTATTTTACTGTACATAGGCCTCCTGTGGTGGTTGACTATTTTACAAAGGACTGTGGTGGTTGACTATTTAACATCTCCTGTGGTGGTTGACTACTTTACATCTCCTGTGGTGTTTGACTATTTTACATCTCCTGTGGTGGTTGACTATTTTACATATCCTGTGGTGGTTGACTATTTACATCTCATGTGGTGGTTGAGTATTTTACATCTCATGTGGTGGTTGACTATTTTACATCTCCTGTGGTGGTTCACTATTTTACATATCCTGTGGTGGTTGACTATTTTACATATCCTGTGGTGGTTGAGTATTTTACATAGGCCTCCTGTGGTGGTTGACTATTTTACAAAGGACTCATGTGGTGGTTCACTATTTTACATCTTATGTGGTGGTTGACTATTTTACATATCCTGTGGTGGTTGACTATTTTACAAAGGACTCCTGTGGTGGTTGACTATTTTACATCTCCTGTGGTGGTTGACTACTTTACATCTCATGTGGTGGTTGACTATTTTACATCTCCTGTGGTGGTTGACTATTTTACATATCCTGTGGTGGTTGACTATTTTACATCTCATGTGGTGGTTGACTATTTTACATCTCATGTGGTGGTTGACTATTTTACATCTCCTGTGGTGGTTCACTATATTACATATCCTGTGGTGGTTGACTATTTTACATCTCCTGTGGTGGTTGAGTATTTTACATAGGCCTCCTGTGGTGGTTGACTATTTTACAAAGGACTCCTGTGGTGGTTGACTATTTTACATATCCTGTGGTGGTTGACTATTTTACATATCATGTGGTGGTTGACTATTTAACATCTCCTGTGGTGGTTGAGTATTTTACATCTCCTGTGGTGGTTGACTATTTAACATCTCCTGTGGTGGTTGAGTATTTACATCTCCTGTGGGGGTTGACTATTTTACATCTCATGTGGTGGTTGACTATTTTTCATCTCCTATCATGGTTTACTATTTTACATCTCATGTGGTGGTTGACTATTATACATGTCCAGTGGTGGTTGACTATTTAAAATCTCCTGTGGTGGTTGACTATTTAACATCACCTGTGGTGGTTGACTATTTAACATCTCCTGTGGTGGTTGAGTATTTACATCTCCTGTGGGGTTGACTATTTTACATCTCATGTGGTGGTTGACTATTTAACATCTCCTGTGGTGGTTGACTATTTAACATCTCCTGTGGTGGTTGAGCATTTACTGTGCATCTCCTGTGGTGGTTGACTATTTAACATCTCCTGTGATGGTTGACTATTTTACATCTCCTGTGGGGGTTGACTATTTTACATCTCCTGTGGTGGTTGACTATTTAACATCTCCTGTGGGGGTTGACTATTTTACATCTTATGTGGTGGTTGACTATTATACATCTCCTGTGGTGGTTGACTATTTTACATCTCATGTGGTGGTTTACTATTCTTTATCTGTGAGTTTTGACTAATTCAGTCCTGCTACATATAACTTCATCAATAGTTCATCCCTTCAATGATGACATTTAAGTCACTTTTGTCCTTGACAAAATATGAAGCATGACAGTGAATAATTGAAGTCTTAACTGTATGTTATCCTACTGAGTTTTACAATGAAATGTGTATTAGACTAAGTAGTCCAGCTGCTTTTAATTCATGAGTTTAGAATATATGTTTAATAGATTGTCAATCTCCACAGTTGGTATATAACACAACTTACCTCGATAAGCCATGTTCTTTAAAGGGTGTGAAGACTCGCGCAAAAAGAAACGTCTAATGCCGGTTATCTGACCTAGTTTCGAATGAGGTGTAACAGAAGTGTTAGACACCACCATCGATCCGATAAAATACACACACACAGCTTGCTACCATCGGTAATTAGACACTAGTGTACAGTCAGTACATACAGCTGTGGTCAATACCCACAGCACAGACTGTGTACAAACGATACAGCGATGGACATCTCAGGTCCAGCTAAAGAAAATTAGGTATCACGTTTCATTACTGTACTGTCTGCATTTTGCAGCGACAAGCAGAAAACTTCACTTGCAAGCAACAGAAAGTTTACTTTTTCAGAGCGCGGCACGCAGTTTGGGGCGAGTCTTCAATGCCTTTAATGTCAGTCTACAAGATATCAAATTAATTTTGTGCCTTAAGTCACTGTTTTAGTAGCAGTGTTCAGAGGACAACATAAGTACTTAGATACTTACTGGAACAATAATCACACCCTGGATACTGTATGTTAAAATCACCTTGCACATAACATTTTCATTCTTTGCATAAATCTTTAACAGAAAGTTTTCCAAGTTTTTGCTATATATCTCACAAACTTAGAATTTAAAGATTTTAATAACAATGCCCCCCTCCCCCCATAAAAACAAAATATTAACTCTTTCATGGCAAATTTTTTTAAACCGTCAACAGATGTTCTGCTAACCCTACTTTATTTTAAAAGCTGTGATACCTTTTAAACTAACGGCCGGTTTTTTGGCGAATCAAGGCCCCCCAAGCGTCAATTGACTTTTTATGGTACAGTTGTGACAGGTTGAACAAGTATAAACAGGTGCCCTCACCCAGAAATGTCTAAGAAGGACATGAATGTGTGACAGAGAAAAACTACAAGGAGACATTTTTACCCCCTATCAGTTCATCTCTCAGGAATTACACTTATACTTTATACTAAACATAGCCTGGAGTCATTGCATTATTTGAACCCATCAAATCTTTGTAGGGTTCCTTGAGTTCTTGTTCATTTACCAGGAATAATCTTAAATTTATATCAGATCTGGAAAAAGAAACAAAAAATTAAACTTGCAAATTGAGTCCCTATAAAGTATGAGCGAACAAAAAAAAAAGTCAAGTGCACGAGATGATGACTTTATTCTTAGGAGTAAGCAGTTTGTTGACAGCTTCTTTTTTTTTTTTCTTTTTTTGTGGTCTTTTGCTCTCTTGAACATTTCTTTGAAAGGGAGTAAATATATGTTACATTAAAGTAACTTTTCAATATATTTAGCAAACATTTGTTATAACTTAGGTGTTTTTTAGTAGTTGCCACTAATATACAGTATGTTAAATATTTTCTGGCAGCCATAAAAAAAATATCAGTTTCCTACAGGCTGCTACAACAGTTTGCCACTAAAGAATCCAGAGTAGGTTACTACTGTAGGTTCAATAAACTGCAGCTTTCAAATTGGGAAAGTAAAATTACCTCTCCAGTTGAAGACTATGCCTAAGCCATTCTACTTACACATTAGATAATGCTAGTTGGAATTACTGACTACACTAGTGAAGACGAAAAGAAGTACTGAAATAGCCATGAACATCAGTAGATACGTTTAAAGAAACAGAGGACCATCGTTCCTACAGTAGGTAATTAATAAATATTCGAAAAATATCCTTTGCAATACATCTGTCTTAAAAAGGAGTTGCAACTACTTCCGTTAGTTAGAGGAAGGCTGTAATTTGACTGACATACAGTACAAAGGCATCACTGTCGGATGCAACCGACTGAAAATTATTTCGTTATTGAATACGATCGTCCCGGTAATTTGCAAACGGGATAATGTTTGCGATCTTAATTAATCAGCATGTATACATAATTAACATCAAATGTTGAATAATCTTTAATTTATTAATTAGTTCAGGCTCGAGAGCAATTAGTTGTAGAGTTGTATAAATTAGCTTTTTAACTTTACTTAAAGAATTAAGTTTCACAAGGCCACGGTGACTGCGGCTCATATTCGTTGTAAACAACTGTCTGCTGTTTTATCTCAGGTCTTTTTCTTGTCTGCAGGACAGCTACAGTATACCTGCATTACATCAGTTATGCAATAATTTCACTCTAAATGTTGAATCACATCTCACACTCCAAATGTAGGAACTTACTGCATCATAATAACGGGGAAAAATTTTAAACGGTTGTCCGATCGTCTGAGACGGTCAAATTTCTGTTCGGACAACCAAAGTTTGCTGTGGAGGTTGTTAGGCAGGCTTCTAGCTCCTACACTGTGTGAGCAAAGGTGATTAGAGCTTTCACAAATCCAACTCTCTGAACATCTCTATGCCTCCTGTCCTGTCCTATCTGTTGACTCAACTCACGCTTCAGTTTACGATTTCCAATAGGCTAGCTGTGTTTTCCTTAACCTTTTCTTCAGCCTGTCTCATTTCTTCCATCCTTCTGATACATCCAAAAATTAGTACTTTGCTGCCCTCACTGTCAGGATCTTCTCTGAGCTGCTAACCCACATGAATTTCGATACTTGCTTATTTCATCCCGTTAATAGTGACTGCATTCCAGTAACTGTCAAGCTCTCTATTGTTAACCATGTCACTTGTTACTTTATATTCATGCCGTATATCATGTCCTTATTCTGGTTGAATCAATCACAATTTTTGTCGCCCTTGTTCATTTTTTAAAGGTCTTGCATCCAGTTCAGAATGCAGATAATACAAGAAGAATTTTTATAAATACTCCAGTTTCTTCTTCCGGTCTAATGTTGTTAGAGCTCCAGAAATTTTGATAGCGTTTTTTTCTGTTTTATAAGGAACTACTGGTTTTTGCTAGTTCTACTTTTCAGTTCACTCACACCTCCTCCAGAACTTTTCTCCCAGGAATACAAACTCATTTACCTTCTCTACAACTGCTCTACCAAGGTGCAAATTATCTCCTTTTCTTGCATGGACCATTTTCTTTCTCTTTGTCATCTGGGAGTTAACTTTTAGCCCCACATTCTTTACAATTCTATAAAGTCCAATCTGACTTTAACTGGATGAACCCTGTTTGATAGGTAACATGTGCATGTGTGCTTAATTTGTTACCTGCGGAAGTATAACAGCTGGGATAAAATTACAACCAGAATGCAAAAATGCAATGTGGTTTTGATGATGTAACATGAGCAGTTTCCTTCATGAATCTGACGAAATGTATAATGAGGGTGTACATGTTTACAAGGGTTTCACGATTTGACCTCTGAAGACACCAAATGAAGTTTGACCTCCACCAAAAACAATAGGCTTCTTTTAACTCAATGTGGTACTTCTTCACACTAAAGTAGAGGTCGGCCCAAGCTTCCACTTATTGAGATACCGTGATTACAAGGTTTTCTCAATTTGACCCCTGGTGACCCCAAATGACCTTTTGCCTTCCACCAAAAACAATAGGCTTCTTTTACACAATGTTGTACTTAACTACACACTGAATAGGAATTCTGCCCATGCTTCTCATTTTGAGATATCGTGTTTACAAGGTTTTCAAAATTTCACCCCTGGTGACCCCAAATGACCTTTGACCTCCGCCAAAAACCATAGGCTTCTTTAACTTAATGTGGTACTTCTACACACTAAGTATGAAGTTGATCCGACGTCTCCTTCTTGAGATACCGTGTTTATAAGGTTTTCACAATTTGACCCCAAATGACCTTTGATCTCCACCAAAAACAAAAGGACAACCACAGAGTGAAACCTATTTCTCCAAGGGACAACCTGACAAATGGTTTTAAAAAGATAGCACTTGGATCTGACAGAAGTTTGTTCAATATATGTTCCTCTCATCAATTAGTTGCCGCCCACAAAGTTTTGCCGAACCTTCTTTTATACTGTGAAGACGTTGGAATCAATGATACTGTACGGTTAAGTGGTTCATCTCCAAGAAAAATTTCCTTTTTGTTTTGCTAACAAGGTGGGCCAATGAGTTGTTAGCAATAGCCTCAGAAGTCAGAACTAACATTGACAGACAGATATGACACAATTACTGTGGCATTACTCCATTGACTATACTAATTGAATGCTCTAACAACTATAAGGCTTTCATACTCATCATGAGGATTCCTCATATGGCACACTGTATAAAAGTTCATCCTAAATTCCCTACTTGAGATCCTGTCTGCAAGGTTTTGAAACTTTGACCTGGCATGACCTTTCACCTCTAATGAAAACAGTACAGTTCATATAACGTCCAAGGTTCTTTGCTGGAGATATCACATTTACAAGGTTTTCAGACTTGACCTCTGAAAAAGAACAACATGGTCCATCTACTCATCATGGCACATTCCTGTAATAAATATGTGGTACATCCAAAATTCCATTCTTGAATTATGGTGTCTATACGGTTTTCACATGTTTGTTTCTGATGACCTCAGATTACCTTCGGATTATCTACTACAATTAACATTTGACTTCTTAATCTCAATATGAGATATATATCCACATACTACATTTATGAGATTAATCCAAATTCAAAAATTCTGTTCTTGAGATATCGTGTTTACAAGGTTTGATGACTTTTACCTCTGCTGACCCCAAATGACCTTTCACCTCCAATGAAAACTTAATACACAGCATCCATGTGCTAAATACAGAGTGATCGAAAAAAAAGTTCTTGAGAAGTATACCCTGTTTACAAGGCTTTTACATTTTTGCCTCTGCTGACCCTAAATGACCATTGGCCTCCGTCATAAATGGGCAAATCCACAGAAAAAGCCCCTGAAATGATAGCCTTCTCTAAATTATAAATTACAAATGAATTATTTCAAGGTGGATGAATGATTGTCAGTTTTACAGCTAAATAAATTGCCAATACTTCTTTAAGATCAGGTACAAATAATTTCTGTCACAGAAAGGATAAGAGAATGGAGCATATTAATTTTTCTTTTTGATGTAGAAGAGAACTAGGAGAAGAGGGTTGACAGAGGAGGAACAAGTGGAGATGGAGCGGGAGGGGGGGGGGGGAAGAAATACTGTGTCACGATTTGAACTTGCTCTTGAAGTTCAGAGTTACCTTACTACAGTATTGCATCTGTTTGTAACATTAGGCTAGACATTACTACACAGAGTATGCTGGTTTTTGGGATATGTAGGCTATCAACAGGACATGATAAGCCACTCGCCAAAGTGTCAGGTTCACTGTAAATTTCTTTAAACGGCACAAAAAGATGTGTATTCGGCTTGGTAAAAGAAATCTCTATAAATGAGTCTATAAATGCGATATTTTTTCCTTATATATTACCTTTATTTTGTTTTTTTTTTCTTTTTTATGTGCAACTTCCTCTAAATTATTAAACATACGGCTGCAAAGACAATAGATACGAGGTTAAGTAATTTTCATCCCCAAATATGTAAGTCTTTTGGGGGTGGAAAGAAAATTTTGTCACATAAACAATTGCTTGCATGTGTAGCATATGTAGTAAACACTCACTCCACGATGACTGTAATGGCTACAGGTTTCATTGAAACCAAAAGTACAGCTCATATGATATGCACTAAAAATATGTCGAGTTTCAGATAAACAATTGATTTGAATAAGGCAATGCCAAAAGAGTTACATCTCTGCAGGTAGTATTTTGCAAACTTGAACCATTTGTCCAGAATCAGTTCTGTGAATTTGACAACCTTATGCAATGACAGGAAACTGTTGGAACTACTATCTCCAACTTATCTTTGTTTACCTTTCTAGTTGTATGCAGCATTGTTAGCAATGTAGGATTCTGCGTTGGGGACACAATGTTTTAGCCACGGATACAAAATCTTTAAATCACTCTTTTTTTTTTTGAGAAACAAACCCCAAGTACACACACTCACAACTAGGCCTATGTAAAACATACAAAAATAAAACACAATTTTGAATGAACATCTTTATTTCTTTCTTTTAAAAAACAATCGCAACTTCTTCTCAGAACAACCCAAATTTCTTACAACCCAACAGATGATTGAATTTGTTTGAAAACAAATAAATCATAACAATCAACTGCAAGGTTCTGAGTTAACAACATTTCCACAACAGAGATTTTCATGCTAAAAATGTTCAATGATGTTTTTCCAACTTTCCTGTGATCTGATTGGCTAATTGTACCTTACCCATTGTCTTGAAACATTCTTACATCTGTAGAACTTGCTCAATGAACACAAAGTATGTTGTTTAACAACAATTACTTTACTGTCCCCTTTGAAGAGATAGCGAAGTTTGTGCTATAGGCTATCATATGTATGCACTCAAATATCATAACGTTAGGCCTTGATGAAAACAGTAACACAATTAACAAAAAAGCGATCGTGGTATAAGGTATAAGTTGAATTGTTTCTAAGAATATCACATAATATTTGATTTCCGACATTCACAGCATATGCATAGCCATATATTACTTTTTGACAGATGAGTGGTATCGTCAGTATTGCGAAATTCGGAACACTGCGAATTTCGGACACCCCTAAGAAATGCACGATTTCACCATGACAACCTATAGCAGCAGCCAATTTCACGAAAAACTACGAAGATACAGATAGTTTCTCTCTAAAATGACCCGTGTGCAAGTAAATACTTACATATTTGTCAATAAAATGACGGAGATCTATGAAGTCTGTTATAATTACTGAAAGAGCAACTGCGCCACCAATTTTATCACCAGCGCCACACTGTGGGAACGAGTGTCCGAATTTCGCAATACTCTAGCAAAGAAATACTAGTTCCACAATCACGAAGAATCTTCTTTTTTACAACGTGATAAAGTTTGCAGGAAAGAAAGTTTGGCCGTGTATCTCAATATAACACATTTCTCCCACCATATCAAGTATATTTTCAGGTGATTTATACCAGAAGATATAGTTTTGGGGTGATTTAAGGCTTAGTTGTCCGAAATTCGAAGTGTCCATGCTATAGGATACATTGCATGTCTATCTAACATATATGGTTACTAGTCTATGGCAAATTTCCTAAGCTTCAGATTTGAAAGTCTCTTTGTTGTTGTATATTAGCTACAGGTTTCATCATTTTTCATGCATATTATAAACTTATGACTACTGTATAGTCTTTCATTACACACAAGTCAATGTGTTGTCAGAGGTCATCATACATAGCTATGTAAGTATTGAGTTCCTGTAGAGGGAGGCTTTTTTAAAGTGCATGTTTTCATGGAGGACTCCAGGGATGCAAGTATTTCTGAGTGGACGCAACTTCTTTATGTGGTTGCATCTTGCAACTTGGATTTAATTTGGAATCAGTGCCCGGAAGTAGCCTATGTAAAATACACCACATTCACATGTGGCAGTGACAAGGTAAAGCCGGTAACAAGGTTTGGGTCAATAGACACAGGACTCTTTATTCGGGTCACTAATTTTAAATTAGTACCCGCAACTTTTAAAATCCTAGTAAAACTTCTGTGTATTGTTCATATTTGAAGTACGAAATAGAATTAGTGAATGGTGCGTCATAACTCACCCAGCAGTGCCATGCTACCGAGTAGCCTACTGTATTACATTAACTAGTCCTAGCCTAGCCCTACGTAGAACACAACATATGTTCATTTCGTGAAACTAGTCCTGATAGATCCCACAGCATGACACATGGTGCATTATAATTCAAGTGTGCAAATGAAGTGTGATGCTTTTCTTCATAATGTATCTTTAATCCATACATTTGATTCATAATAATCTAAATACTTTTTTCATCAAATCCGGCAGATGATAAAGTCATGGACATCATGCAATGTAATAAATCC
Source organism: Apostichopus californicus (assembly GCA_020650975.1). Lineage (NCBI taxonomy): Eukaryota > Metazoa > Echinodermata > Holothuroidea > Aspidochirotida > Stichopodidae > Apostichopus > Apostichopus californicus. The sequence goes on along the minus strand of JAIPMN010001855.1, from coordinate 1,216 downwards.
AGTCACTTACCCGTGTAGAATCCGTGTTCTCTGATCCAAAGAATTCCTTCCATGTAGGTACGACAAGACATCTATACCCCCTATACGACTAGTGGAGAGACACATGTGTATGTAAGGTGTAATCCTGAACTAACTTGGGCTTAGGTATCTTGCTAAATACGCCACGACAACAAACAAGAAAGGCGGGAAAGTTGAAAAGGCACCCATAAACCCTAATATCCTGTACAACTAGCGAGTCACTAAAACAGTAAGCCCTACACAAACACCACTATATAAAAGTTGTTATCTTTACTCCTCGGAGTCTCGTACACCCCACCCCCACACCAACTCCCCTTCCAACCTTCCCACACATTATGCTGGCGGTCATCACGTGTACATTTCCGTTTGGGGAAGTTATTGTGACACAATCGCATGTATAACTTTCAAGTAGGGTTATTTTCTACATTCATTGAGAAATGACGGGAATTATACCAGTACTCTTCTTCTGTGATCTCCATGGTAACATCGGTGCCAGAAATAGATTTATGGACTGGGGAAGGGTTTCGATTGGATATTGCCCCAAGTTTTAGATTGCTAATCGTAGACGAACTTAGCTCAAAGGTGTTTGTCTGGGGATTCATACCGTTCAATTGCCATTCACTGTTGATTGCTTCGATCCGTAGTTGTGCAACATGCTTGCTGACGTTCGCACGTATTATTGGCCATTATCTAACTTTATGTGCACTGATTTGGTGCTATACTTGGGGCACGTCGTATGGCAGGCCCACTCAAGACCTAGTACCGTACCGTAGTGCAACTATAATAAAGAGGATAAGGCCTACATCATGAGTATTTTATGCTACACACTTGAGATACACGTTAAATACGGAAATAGTAGTTGATTTGGACACCGGCTAATACCATAAATGAACAAATTTCAATGGATCGCTTGAACCAATTTTCAATTTCCAAAGTTCGGCACGCTTTCCATTTTGGAGGTTTATGGAAACCCGGTAGTGAAAAAAAATATTGAAAGTTCCAAGGAACGACGAGAAGCAATAATCTGTTATTTACTACCGGTTTCTCTCATATTTTTATTTATATTTCAATTCACTCTAAATGAAAATTGATAAATTGTGTCTTTGCATCACCGACAAAAAGAACGAAGACGACACGTGTTTATTAATATATTTATTTAATATATATACGGTTTATATATATAAACGGTTTATATATA